>LQRL01079139.1:2690-18911 GCA_001703475.1 Hydroides elegans | reverse complement strand
ATCTTAAGGATGAGTGTTATATTTGTTATGCAAATTAATGGTATAAATCTATATAAATAGCTTATTAAATAACTATAGGAGCGTTGGAATACATCCAGCGTAAGGTGTTTCGAATTGATATATTTTACTTAAGAAATTTACGTTCACTAATTACGTGATAAAAAATTATTTAACATTTCATTTTTGTTAATTTTGTGAATATATGACTTGAAAACTATACCTGTGCATCTGCTGCATTACTATGATAAATAAAATCTCGATCGAGTTTTAAACTGGTCACTAAACATTGACAAAAAGCGTAAAAAATGCGATTTTCAAGGGGGGTACCCACTTTCAGAGGGTATGTACATGGGGGTTGTCGTGATTTTAAAAATCGCAAAAAAATATTTTTCGTCGTTTCTAATGTCACTTCATATTTTGAGACCCTTAAACCACAATGTTAGAATTAACGCACCCCCTACTATAAATCACAGGTTCATTTGAACGGATATTGTGATTTATAGAACTTTATTCAATAAGTATGATTAAGTCTTATACAAATATATTTTTAAAAATAATTGATTCACAATTGATATAATATTTTTATATTTGGTTCCATGGAACATGCGTGTCATTGCTCTTCCTTTTACAGCAAAAAGCCCCGCTGAACTAATGGAAATGTGTGCTAGATTCAAGTTTGTTGAAAAAGTGAGATTTTGGTGGAAGCCTAGATTTCAACTATGGCAATTAGAAACAGTGAGAACCGCTTTCATTTGAAGAAAAAAAACATATGCAACAATATGTTTTATTAATTTTATTCATGGACCATTTATAACATCATATTGAATAAGAAATTCAGAAATATTAAATTTCGTATCTCAAAACGTCGATTTGCTACTTAGCACGAATTTGCAAAATAATACTATCAACTTAGGAATCGGAAGGCAAAATAATAAAAAAACTTTTTAACAATATGTTAAGAATAAGATATATCACTTGCACTGCTTGCGTTTTAACATATTCGATTGCGTTAAAAATAAATGCATACCTGCATGGATATATAAGATACGGATGTATGATATATGTATGTACATGGTTTCTATTTCAAAACAATACGTAAAGTATTAACTCTTCTTGTCTTAGGTTGATGTTACGGGTAACACGAACAATTGGCAAAAAGAATGCGTGGCACCAGAAGTTAATAATGTCGAACTGATGGCTATTTGTCCGGATTTTACCACTAATACTCAAGACCCGATCGAAATGAAGAAGGTTCACGTAGAAATGTGTGACGATTTCGATCTATTCCCTGGAAAATAAACTAAAACGTTAGTATACTCATCACATATTTATTAAGGTGTATTTTGAAGGCTAACAATTCAAATGAATATACAGAGAGCAACGTTTATACTCACTTAGAATGATTATAATGCCAGAACCATATTCGTGAGCCTCTCAAACAATCGTGATAATAACACATCTAAAACCTGATTTTGATGTCATATCTATCTGCAAAATGATATGAATAATGTGTCGTTTAGTTTATAATATATATAGTAAAACACCTTAACATTATTACAAAGCATTATGATTTTACTTTTTCAGAAGCTGCTTTAGAAATGCTCAGTCAGATGACTTATATTAGTAGGACTCACACTAAGAATAAATCCAATTACAAGTTTCCAAAGAAAAGCACTTTAATTTATAACATGTGAAATGAACGATTAAAATAATGTCTTAAATTAAAGTGTTTTAAGCTTTTATTTGAACACAATACACTGGTTTGAATTGAAAATACTTAAAACAAACGAGATATATAGCGATGACAATAAACTACGATATATATGATCAACATGTTGTTTAATTGAATGTCACTTTTTGTCATAGCAATATATCATGATAACGAATAGGTTTAAAGCATATCTTAATATATTAATAAAAACCGAACTGTCAATCCATAAATTGATATTATTAACACATTGCAATATAACTCATTATGATAAGCAATAAATGATTTGTTAAGATTAAAAATAGATCAGGGAGGTTAAATGAGATTCAGACGGCGCGGAAAAAAGAAATTAAATAGATAGCTACCTTATTACATCATAAAGACCCCAAACATATGTAATAAAACATGATAATATATTGTGGATTAAATTTAAGTAGGCGATTCAACATGCGGTTCAACAATAACGTTTTATTTGGGCAGTACAAAAATGAATGTGATATATCAATGAAGCTCAACTTTATTAGTTGGATTCAAAACCAAATGTTAAACTTTTTCTAATCAAAAAGATATTACACCACGATGAAAAACTCATCGTTATCACCTATCGAGTAACTATTCTAACAAATTATCTTCATTATAAGTACTTAAGTTAAATAAGGTCACACATAGCAGATAATGTAGCGCCTTTCTCAAGTCAAATACTATTGCCAATGCCATGTTAACATGCAAAGTCAGTTTAAGTATATTAGCACTCTAAAACGTATTAAATGCTAATTATATAGTAAATAACTTAAGACTGTCCATAATGAGTGTTCTTGTATGTACTATTTACGTATTCATTAAACTGTGATTATATGCAATTCAAACCGATTGTTTTTCAATCATAGTAAAATTAATGCAGTTCTAAGCACAAGTTAGTAGATACATTGTCATCAGTATTTGATAATAAACACCTGACGGGAGAATGTTCACATCACCAACTTGTGTTTTTTGTGGTAAGGGGCTGCAGATTGTGGACAATTGTAAAGAATTTTAATCTACATGCAATCTACTGCAATCTACATACTCCCGACAAATAAAATCTACATGCAATCTACTGCAATCTACATACTCCCGACAAATGAAACCTTTTATTTGATTTTTCTTAAGTATAACTATTGAAAAGAAAGTCATATAGCTTGATGTGACTCTAAATACAAACTTTAAAAATAAGCTATAATGTATCATCCAAAAGATACACAATAACGCCACATTGTAAATATATATTAATTAACAGTACCTGATACAGATTTATCTCTTACAAGTTAAAGTTGATTAAAAAATACCTTTCTTTTTTTTGGAAAGGTAATTGTGTCTCCATGGATAAAACGTATTTCTTGGTAAAAAACGTTGCTTTTAACTCTATTAAAATATGTTTAAGATAAGTTTAAGAAGAGTGTGCAATCTTTTATTGGAAAATCGCAGAATGTCGTAAATTCTAAATATGTCAAGTAAGAAAACATTAGATAAGAGCTAGTGCTGAATAAAGCTATGAAAGGACTAATTTATCTAAACAACACCTATAAATTGCTTATAATTTCACCGTTTTCTTAACAAAATAACATTTTATGAACGAATGCATGGAACATATATTAATCTTATCTGTTTTTCTTCTCTATGTCATGAAAGGTGATTATCATATATTTTAACCATGTAAAAAACTGATGAAATATAAGATTGATTATAATCTATTATTATTCATCATTACCACAATACCTTTGTTGTTTTGTATCTCCGCAGCATGCTTGGTTGTAAAATGGTCAATACATTATCTCTGCCCTTTTCAAATTGCAATGATTTAGTACTTTGTTTACTGTACTGTTATTAATAATAAGTTTTATTTCATTTGCAACATATATAACATTGATATGTGTATTTTGTTGAATTGGTAAAATGTTGTACAATTGAGTGTTATACACAAAAGATAATGACCGGGTGGTTATGCCCTGTAAAATGCTTCAACCATGCAATAAAGCAGTATTTTCAATCAATCCAAGAATCATAAAAGCGCAAGCAATACAAGTGACAATGGAATTTTTGGTTCTAGTATCACTTTTTAATTTGTTTGGTTGGTAAAATTTTGATTTACATTATATTTGCAAATGATTAATTTAGCAATGTTTTGATATAAAACACACACAGGTTCAACAATCATTTATTTTTAAATTAAGCGGTTTCGTTATCGTTTTAGATAACGTTTATACGTTATCTTAAAATGCCTTTAGAATTGTTGAATTTTAGAATTTGAATACGCATATATTAACGCTGTTAATCAGAGGTCGACGCTTTTTCGATGCACCAATGCTTAGCCTGGTTATACATTATGAAATACTCGCTGGGTGTACCCGAATGTTCTTGCTTCTAAGGTTAGAAACTCTAGCAGGTTTGCCGCTCCTGGGCGCAGTTGGGTGCTCCTGGGAAAATCCAGTAAATACTCTAAGAAGTATCTTATTTACTATTGTATTTTAAGAGAATCAAAATACTTTTCGATATTAAGCATGCGTCACAATATGGGGCGAAGTGCACATGGATCAATCAATACTGTATAATTTAGTTCATGCATGTACATAATAAAAAGAAAGTAATTCATAGTTTTCGGGTACACACCATCTTATTATACCATTACTATACAAGTTAAGAAACGGCCGCACCCAGTACACGCTTTTATAAAAATGCGCAGAAATGTCTAATTACAAAAGGCAGATTCAGAGAACCAAGTGTTTACTACTTTTACTGTTTGCAAAGCGCATTCGGCTCTATTTAAAAGAATGACAATCGACGTTAAATAACGTGACTGTGACATCAACAATGCAATGACGCACTCATCATAGATACAATGGGCAATTTCAGTAACCTCAGTTTATGTGTAGTTACACGTGAATCCATAGAAGAGTACTCAACTTATTTCAAAACTGGACGACATGTTCGGTTAGCGGTCGCTGGATATAAGGTAAAAGGCAATGAATATCTCCAACTTAGCCTCGTTCAGCATATCCTTTTTTCAATGTTGTTTACGGTTTAAAGTGGTTTTTCAATAAATATTTCATATTCAATTTTGTAATGACAAAATCTTGTCATATGGCATATCTTTATTACTATATCTTTATTTACTACATTTGGCAAATTATTCGTAGGGAATAATCTTAACAAATCCATATATGACCACTTAACATAAAATCATTTCGTTTATTGTCGATCATCAAATTACATCAATATGTAATCAATCTAGGAGGATGATTTGTTTGTCAGTCACAAAAACACTTTGAAACTTAATTATCTGGAAGTCACATATTTCAACTTATGTTTGTTGGAGCTTATTATAGAACCACTTCAAAAGCTGTTGACCAACGATAAGCATTTTTAATAGGACCATTACGTGTGGCACCTTTACACATCAAACACATAATAAGCTATATGATACAAATGAAATCTTAAATTGATTATCATTTATTAAAGAATTTCAATGAATTAAATACTTGTATTGAGGAACATAATCATAGTATGAGTTTCATTGAACAAGATAGTCATGTAATTATAACTGCACTAGATTTTTAATTAATATTTATATTGAGACCATGTTTATGTCCGTAAAGGAAAACAACATACAATTAATTTAGAATCAGACATAAGATAAAATGGTGTGTTCTTGTAATAAGGATTTCTCTTATTTATAATATATTGAATTGAAATGTAATTTTTACATATTCTGGTTATTAAATCGCATTGCATATCAACCTTGTAAAATTCATATATATTGCTCAAGAAAGTGATTTAACATTGAGATTGATATAGTGTAATCAAATCAAATAAAACGCTCCAACCGACAATCGACATCGTTTGTATATTTTTATATGTATGATTGATGATGCCATCCTTCTGCAATCATTAAAGACATGTACAAGAGATCACATGTGATAGGATGTGAACTGATGTTCAACAATCTTATAGCGTATTGTAAGAAATAATAATGAATGGAGGAGCTCATGTAAAATTAATTAAGAAAATTAATGATAACATGTCATATGGTTTCTCATTAAATAGGAAGACCATGGTGTCTTATTAGATAAAAAGAAGTGGGATGCAGCGTGTGGCTATATCGCCATTTCTATTTATTTGATAAATAGAAACTGACTGTCTCTGAGTAAAATGATATGACTAATACCGCTCCAAGCATATTGTCATTGCATATGTTTAAATATTGACCTTCGTTATTTTTTCTAGACGTTGATAATCAACTTCCCTGATTAGATGAAACTTCATCATAAGCTCTTGCCGAACAAATATAAAACTCGCATGAGCCCGCTATGACGTCATGTTGAGGTTTTGTGCAACCTTTGATGAGGCGATGCAATGCATACTGTGCAACTGTAGCCAAGTTAAATGCAATGCCTAATGTGCATGTTTAAACTATATATTTTTTTGTTCGAATTATTTTCCTTTTTATCAAATCAAGCTCAAATTCTACTCGGAGAAGACACAATTCAACTAATAATAATCTTGATATTGTTAAAGTATGGTTATACTACAACTTTCTTTTTATGATTTTATTTCGTTTAGGACTAAAAAAAGTCATATATTACGTTCGTAACGTTTTTAATGAGGTAAAACAAGTTTTGTGGCAAACATAAATAATTCGTCAAGAAAAGTCAAAAGTTTTATCTACGCATACAGAAGATATTTATTATTGTCTGTTTTTATATGTTTCGTATCATAGTTTGTTGATTATATGATGTTAAAAATGAGGTTAGAAAGTGTGATTTTCCTATCAAAATTTCCGAAAGCACTGAATACTGGGCCGATATTCTTAATACCCTTTAAATGCTATCTATTCTTTCATACAATGAGAGTATATGGTTAATTTAATAGAGAGACAGACAATGAATTTCGGAGCACATTGCTTATCTTAATGAAAACATTTTATTAAAAAGTAGGTAGCGATGTTATCAGATAAAGCAACACAAAATCAGAAAGTTTGATGCAATACACAAAGCAATTAAACTAATCGCCAACCTGAAGAGTGATGTTTTTGTCAATCAGTGCATCACATCAAAACCATTACGGTTCTCGCAAAGAAAAAACGAACTTTTTGCTCGAGTTTTGATTTTATATTTTCTCTTTTAATCCTTATAGCAAGCGGGCCTATTCATTCAATTCAATTTTAAAATGTTTAATCAAGCATTAGAAAATTGGATAATAATTATTAGATAATAAATCAGATTATTAATGTCTAAGAGCATATATATCTAGCATGTTTTTGTTGGACAACGCTAAATACGTTTCCCATTACTAGATTTGATTTGTATTCCTAAAATTTGTTGAAACTTCCTAAAAATTACTGGATTTTATTCAAATTGTCTTATTGATGGGTTTTAAGATAATGCGTCGGCATTATTCATGTACAAGTACAGTATAACAGATGCAAAATACTAGAAAATACAAGATATAGGTATTGTACAATAAACAGGTTTACTAAGTGTGTTCTTGAAACAAATATCAATTTTAGATATATGCAAGTAAACATAATAATGTACAATTCGAATTATGCAAATCGTGAAAAAGAGTGAATTAATATATGTATATTAATTTATGTTTATTTCAAAGGTATTTAGCTAATAATTTGATGAAAAATTTGAATGCTACAAAGCATAATTCATTCACCAAGCAAGTTCTGTTTTAATCATAATATTTCTGTGTTGATGTAAAATACCATTTAAAATGTTCTCTCAAATCCTGTACAACACCGAAAACATATCAAAAAATATATTTCTGTTGACAATAGAAGTTGAAGCAGAAAAATCCATCTTTTAAAATTAATCAGAAAATTTCTAATAATTGACGTTTAAAAAGATAAGCATTACACAGTTTGCAACATATTTTAGGATATTAATATTTATTTATTCTATTTCATTACATATTTAAAAAATAGTAAAAATAAAGCTGCAATTCAGAATATAATCCCAAATCATCATCTTGATTGCAATCATTATTTCAATAATGATATAGGTTTTGTTTGAAAAATTATATATAGTTAAAATATAAACAAAAAATGGTGACATAGGCCGGGATATACGCTGAAAATAACACTCAGAATACAAGACATCCTCATTATACCTCTATTATTTATCATTTATCTAAAATACTTAGCAAATTAAATAGATTGGTTTACATAGATCTAATGGTTTCAATACAATATTTAACACGAGCAAGTAATTAATAACAAGACAAATTAAACAAAACAGCAATTTTTCCATGATAAGTGTATCCTTTCATGTAAAATACGATTTTCTAATACACAAATCATTTGAAATAGGCAAGCTTAAAGTTATAACATGTTCATTTGTTATATGTATCGTCCCATGTGAATTCGCCTTTTTTACTGTATAGTCTTTGAAATGCCGTTCTGAGATCCCTACATACACCAAAATAGATCAAAGGATCCACAACCGTAGAAAGTGCAATAGCGAAATGTGCGTAACGAAATATGTTCGATACAATAGGGTTTTCGTACTTGTTTAATGATTCCCATGTATATCCGGTCTGAAATACAAAACAGATATGATTATTCCTTTGCGATTATAGCAAATCCAAAGCATATATTTGAATCTTGTTGAATATATATTTTGTTATTTTCATTCAAACTTCAGAAGATAAGACAACATTTCATCTTTGTGAAGACAATTGAATTGTATACTTACATAAAATATAGCTGTTCGAATTATAAAAGCAGGAATATATGTTCCCCAAAATGCTCCAGATACCAAAAATATCAATCTGGTCAACATATGTGCAGAAAATGGTAAATTTATAGAAACAACAATAGCTCAAAATTTTCTTTAAATTCTGAGATGTTACATGTGCCATTACGATGACATTTTAGTGCTTTAATAAACTATATTATCAACCTTAAATCATTCTTAATCCCAAAACATTCAAGTTTAAAGCATAAAGTTAACTTCAAATAATGATATCATAATAAGTATGAATTGCATTAATGTTTACCCTAAAGTACCCGCAATAGGGAGGATATTTTCTTACCTCAGTCCCTTCATAGCCGCTTTTCTTCTAAGTACCGGCTCCGAAAATTCGCCATTAGGCAGATGGCTTGGATGTACATTGATTTTTCGCATCAGTTTAATTATTTTGTAAACGCTGAACAGGGTCAGTACAACAGCGGGTAGCACGAATACCATAAGGTTACTAATGTTATGATACACAGGCTGTGTAAATACACACATTGCAATCAAAGGTTGAAACTCGCGCCCGAATAGAAACTCTTTTACGAAAACAATGCCTTGTGTGATTGTGAATATAGCAAGAGATGTAAAAGCTATTGTTCGGATGCTAAAGTATTGATTATATACCATCGGTTTACAAAAGTAGAAATATCGCTCTAGCGAAATATATGCTGTAAGTTGTGTTGTACTAAAGAACATTGCAATTGCAAAATCCCCCGTTAAACATTTGAATAAAACTGGGGCGTTCGGGAACTGAAACGCTATTACATAATGTACAGCATATGAAATGGCGAGCAAAATGTCAAACGAGGCATAAGCGACCCTGGTGTACATGTGTGGAACACGAAAGCGATCATATTTTTGAGTAAGATAAATGGACATTCCATTCAACGCAGTAGAGCATATTGCAAATAATATCACATAAACTGTCAAAGGCGTGTTATCGTTGTATGTTGCATTCATTATTGCACTTGCTTTATACGTAATAAAAGATAATGCTTAATCAACTCAATTGAATATTCTATGCATTTCTTTCTATATCGTTTATAGATTTATATCCTTCGACATATATCTATTCATGCTGTATTTGATACACACCATTTTATTATTCGTAGTCAACAGTTTTAAATGATTTCATTTTAATAATCTAGACATACCTAATTCTTTCATAAATTTGTTTGTTCGTGTTTATTTAAACGTTACTCATACTCACAACAGAACTTCGCACAAGATAATGTTAAGGATTGAAGTTACATGTATATACTAAGGCTAGGATATCAATCGGAAGCTAATTTTGTATTTCATTACGAGCAATTAATTTTACAGGATTCTATGAGTTACAGTTTATTAAAGGGTTTCATATATCACTGTCAGGTCAGCGTGTTTAATTGAATGATTAAGCGCAACATAAATGAAAACATATACAATATACAAAGTGACAAGAATTTTCCCAAAGGTGTGTTCGTAAATGCGTTGTTTGGTCATTTGTAGCGCAAAGGTGTGAAAATACAGGTCGATAATCTTTGGCTGTTTGTCCCTAACAATGACTTCAAACCTTATTGGAATTCTTGTCATTTTTTAAGCTACCCCTTTCATTTTTAAAGGGTAAGTTAAGCAATTAACAGTTGTTCTTTCAAAATATTTTTTTTCATTATGAAGTAAGGTTATTGAAAAATATGTTCAAGTTGGTTAATTTGATTTTCATATTTTTACCTCTCTCCTGTTGTATGAAAAAATAATAAATTGTGTTAAGTATATATAGGAAAAAAGAAAGAATAAAAAACAAAGTAGAAAAATTGGACTCAAAAACATAAATGAAATAATATTTTTTAGTTATATCAATAAATCATACTTTTAAGGTGATTTTAAACACTCAGGTACATAATAGATTTGGCGACATAGACATGCTCATCAATCGTAATACATGCTGGCTACGTTACTTGTCCCTCTTTGTTGTTGTTGCTGTATAACCGATATTTTAGCATTGTGTTTATTTGACACCAAGCAAATACAATCACTCTTTGAATTTAGACATTGTGTATTTATATTCAAAATAAAACAGATTTCATTGTGTCAAAGAGAAAAATATATATTTCATTAATGAATAAATCACTGTGCGATGTATATCAT
This sequence comes from Hydroides elegans, assembly GCA_001703475.1. Taxonomy (NCBI): domain Eukaryota; kingdom Metazoa; phylum Annelida; class Polychaeta; order Sabellida; family Serpulidae; genus Hydroides; species Hydroides elegans. The sequence goes on along the minus strand of LQRL01079139.1, from coordinate 8,300 downwards.
ATTACGCATTAGGTTACACATATTCACCTGACAGCCCAGCCTGAAACCGTACAGTAATCATCGCAAAAATTATAGAATCCTATCAAATTAATTACTCGCATTAGGGAACGAAATTAAGGTTTGATTGAAGTATTAGCTCGCTTATATAAAGTCAAGCGTCAACCCTCTGTATGTTCCTGTTGGAAGTTGAATAACCAGCACGAGTATAATGAAATTACTCGCATTAGGGAACGAAATTAAGTTTTGATTGAAGTATTAGCTAGCTTATATGAGGTCAAGCGTCAACCCTCGGTATGTTCCTGTTGGAAGTTGAATAACCAGCACGAGTATAATGAAAAAATATCTATTACACTAATGATTATATTAATAATCGATTTAAATTATCATTGAATATGTGATTTTAGTGAAAAAAACTAGTTGAGTATAGAAAGGCAAGTAAAACAGCTAAATGTCTAAACGGTAATATAGGCAACGATCAACCTTTATCAAAGTATGATGAATCTAGACAAAATATGATAAGTCGCTTCTGAGAGGAATTGTTAACATCTTTATCATTGAATCTAAGTCTAACGATACTTATACCTTTTTCAACCGCGACATCAAAATATTTAGTATAATAAGACCTAATTGGAAAACGCATTATCCTATAAAATGAATCAATCGAGAGAAAAAATGAATATGCAAGCGAATTCAGTTCATACAACTGGACATGATGAAACACCATCTACATATTATTTTATACATTTTGCAATATGCCCTACTGTGTCAATTAGAATGTCCATTTATTTAACTCGAAAGTATGATCGATGTCGTGGTCCACACAAGTACAAATGAGTTGCTTATGCCTCGTTTGACATTCTGTTTGCCATTGAATACGCTGTGCACTATGTGATAGCACTACAGTTCCCCAACACCATTGTTTTTCAATTGTTTAACAGGGTATTTTACAATCGCAATGTTCAAAAGTATAACGCAACTTACTCCCTATGTTTCATTAGAGCGTTATTTCTACTTTTATAAACCGATGGTATATAATCAATACTTTAGCAAAATACTTCTGTGCTATAACTGTTACATCTCTTGCAATATTTACAAACGCACAAAAATTGTTTTTGTAAAAACTTTATCCGGGCGAGATTTTTCAACCTTTGATTGAAATGTATGCGTAAACACAGCCCGTGTATCACAACATCAGTAATCTAATGATATTCGTGCTACCCGCTTTTGAGATCACCTTGTTCAGCGATTTCAAAATAGTTGGACTGATGCGAAAAATCAATGTACATACAAACCATTTTCCCAATGGAAATAACTCATAACCTGTTCTTAGACGAAATTCAGCAATTAAAGGTCTGGGGTTAGTGAATACTATTTTAAATACACTTTGTTCAAGACGTAACTTTATATAATGATATATTAAAGTAACATTGAAAAGTATTGTGAAAAAATGTATATAAAATTATAAATTTGTATTACATTATCATTTTTGTTTGTTACTCCGTGTCTTTTTACGTCATTTTTCTATATTTTAGTTGATTATTAAGTCGGTGCTATTTGTTTCTGAAACATTAAAATCCTATTTTATGACATATTTAACCTTAGTTTATATATTATGGTTTTGATGTGATTATGATTCTCGGTACTTTGTCGACCAGATTGATATTTATGGTATCTGGAGCATTCTGGGGAACATATATTCCTGTTTTTATAATTCAAACAGTTTTATTTAATGTAAGTATGACACATTACTGTCTTTTACCAATGATGCAATACGCATGTTCATCTTATGATCTACTATTTTATTTTAATCGATAAAATATATCTAAAATATAAAATATTTGCCTCTTGTTAGTTATTATTGCACAAATACTTATCATTATATTTGAGATGGGGTATACATTGGATTCATTAAATGCTTATGAAACTCTGGTCGTATCAACTATATTTCAATATGCACATTTCTCAATTGCACTTTCTATGGTTGTGGATCCTTGAATCTATTGTGGTGTATGCAGGGGTCTAAGAAAGGCGTTTCGAAGGCTTTTCAGTAAGAAAGGCGAATTCACATGGAATAATACATATAACATATCAAATATTTAACTTGTCTTTTACATTTCATTTCTGTATAAATATATTTGTAACATTCAAAATGTTAAATGCTAAATATAAAATGAAAACATGTTTATTTTGTTTTACATAATATTTTAATAGTTGAGTATGAATTGCATGACTCTCATAATCTTCTGTTGGAACCCTCCGACCGACACAAATCTAGTTCGGTTAATTTCTATGTTGTTAGTTTCTAGAGTGCTCTATTGACACACGTTTCAAATTATATCCCCGAACGGTTATATATAAGGCTGTCAAGGTTGTCACATTTCAGAATATACTCATAGAACAAACAAGAAACACATAATTTGATTTATTGTAATCGTATCGAATTAGACGTTGACTTTGTCTAATATATGGAAAAGAAACAAATATATACCACTTTTCTGTTAAATAAACTCTCTTATCCATCCTTGGACGTTGTACTAAGTTCAAAAAAGCACTTAATAAAACTATGATTTTGAATAGCCATATGCATCTTTTTATCTTAAAAGCATTGTTTATCTAAAGAGTATTGCTTATTATCTGTTTTTCCAAAGGCTTTGAGAATAATGGTATTGTTATTTAAATATAATACATCAAAACTGTAAAGATTGTCATTTGTTGAATTGTGTTTTCCACCTTAAGTATAGAAGTTTTTGTTAAACATTTATTAAATATATTTTTGTATTTTAAACATAAATAACTATAGTTTGAAATGTCAATAACCTACCACAAAGCCAGACAAAATTTGATCGATATATATTGCTTCGTTAAAAGTAAAGGCAATATGAATGAATATAATCGCAAAAAGAAATAATGTTAGCAATCGATAGCAACCCATATAACAAGTTTACATAAAACAATCATAATTTCGTTTTGAACGCATTGTATATGTACTAAGCTCATTTTTGTTGCACTACTAACAGCGTCAAACGTATGTTTTATTTATCATTTTAGGATGATATTAATGGTATCTGGAGCGTTATGGGGAACTTATATTCCATCGTTGCTTACTCGAAATATTATTTTGCAGGTAAACGGTAGCATTACATTTTAAAAATAATAGATACGTATTAAAAGTATCATTATTATTATAATAAAAATTTATTCAAATCAAAATTATAACAATATTTTTCATACCAATATCAAAACAAAAGCATTTTATCATTATAACAAATCGTTGCATATGCATCATTATCATTGGTATTTTGATTGCCATATTTTAGCTATGGATAATATTTTCTTTGCTATATAATCAAGCATTATACATATTGTTTTCCAGACCGGGCACACATGGGATTCATTGAACGCCTATAAAAACCCAACAGTATCAAACATACATGGGTATTGACATTTCCTTATCGCGTGGTCGACAGTCTTGGACCCTTTGATATATTTTGAAGTTTGCAAAGATTTGAGAACTCCATTTTCTAGGCTCTACAGTAGCGCAGGGACTTTCATATGGGCTGATTATTATAATGTCAATTTATTTTTATTGTGAATAGTGTTGATATATTGCGCAAAAAATGACTAACTTGATAACGATTTCGAAAAAAAATAAGCCTAATATTAAGGCAAAATGTATACTGTTTCATATGGAGGCCAGGTTTGTATCGTAAATGTTGTAAAATTGTCAGTCAATACTTTTTTATATGGATGACTTTGATGATTTAAGTTTTTTTTAATCGCATTGCGAATTTAAGTATTCATTACGTATCAATATATAGTTTAGTTATATACCAGAGTGCTAATAATTTAACTAATCATGTTGGCATTATTGTGTTATTATTAATATAGTTTTATGGTGTTTTATTGTTTTAAATGTTATTGTTTTGATACAAAATGAACTGCTAAAACTTCAAATTTATTGTTGTTATTAGAGTTTGTAGTGCAGCTGTATGAATATAGATGTTTCAAAGGTTCTAAAGTAACTTAATTTTAGCTTATTGTCCTTACATTAAATACAACGCTTAAGTAAAAATAACAATTGTATAGTCATTTCAGTTTGTTTATTGGGGATGTCTCTTAAAATAATTATTAGTGTTCTTATTAATTGTATTTACAAGAAATTGTTTATCTTTACATAATCGCTTCCTTCTGGTTTTTGCATAACATGGATGAGAGAATTTCGTTAAGATCTAATTTCAGATTAGATTGTCACCACTAAAAAGTAATCGATCACTGATTGTATATTGCTATTACTGTTGGCTTATTGTGTCAATTTGCCGCTATATACAAACAAATAAGAAATATTTTCTTCATAAGTTCAATGCGTTATCGTTATCTATCCTTCCTTTATACAAAACAGGCGAAATTATGGTAAAAAGAATTGTATAACATGATGGAATTATTTTTCCACTATTATATTTGACGTGCGAGCCATTTATGAATCGCCATCATAGACTGGCACACAGTATTCATTATGAGAGGCTTATAAGTTTGACTAATATTGAGCAGCTACTGCAATACAGTGCCTGCATATTTGCTCCACACAAGAATATAAACAAACGTCATAAAAAGTTAATAGAGAGTTTGTGCAAATATAAGATTTGTTGCGCTAGTAGCCTGGATTTCCCAAATATAACCAATCACATTGCTTGTTACTGGTTTGTTTACGTCATATTGACGTCATTCATACGGAATTCCCTAAGTTGCCCAAACTCTCTAGTATCATTACTGATTCTTCGCATTTTATATGGTTCGAATTTTAAAGTATTTATGCTCTACCTTCAACTTTTAAAAAATCGATGAAACACTCTATTCGCTTGTATAGCTGATTAAGATAGTAGGAGAAACAATTACTAAACTAACGCCTGTTGCGTTCGTTTTGTTATAGTTTTTTTTTGCTATAAATCAGCTATACAAACTCACAGTCGTATTTTATTTCAATGACTCAAAATAGGATCTCCTTTGAACATTTGAAAAACGTGTAATATATGTTATACATGTTATTGTGCGTCAGCATCGAAATGCTTATATAAATATATGAGGGATTTTAAGTTAGTATTGTTTCTAATAATAGAGAGTTTGTGCAGGTTTAAAAAATCTGTCAGCTAATAGCCATTGACCCAAATATGACCAATCGCATTGCTTGTTACTGGATTGTTTACATGAAATTTACGACAGTCTAGCCTATTTTTGACATTCTGCACAACCTCTCTATTAGAGAGTTCGGGCAACTTAGGGAATTCCGCTTGAATGACGTCAAAATGACGTAAACAAACCAGTAACAAGCAATGTGATTGTTATATTTGGGGAATCCAGGCTACTAGCGCAACAAATAGTATATTTGCCCACAACTCTCTATTTATATGGATTGAACTCACTTCTCCGTGACGGGTAAAAGGATTCACAGTTTTATAAATGAAGGGCACTCCGCGACGACCAAATAAGGTGTTCCTATTTCTTGTAGCTAGAAAACATTACATATAAATATGCAAGCCAATTGTGGAACACCTTTTGCAGCTACAACTCGTGAAGTGCCCTTCTATAAATGTTCGAAAGTGATTGAAAGGTTGT
>LQRL01079135.1:0-22205 GCA_001703475.1 Hydroides elegans | reverse complement strand
TTACAAAATTTAAAAATACATTTTTTTTGAACGTCAAGAATATAACTACGTTAATTATTTTGAACGGCCTTGATAGTTTTCTTCTATTCAAAGGTTGATGCATGATCAATTTTCATCAGAAAAAAATTGAAGTTCGAGTATTTGTCGTAAATCGGTATTTTGATATTAAAGCAAATAAGGCGGTAACCATCAATGAATTGTAAAATCGGTAAAATTTAACAAAACCAAATGCAATATATTTAATTTTGTGATAGAAAAGCAAAATTAGGAAATAGTTAATTTTTCCTATTTTCAAGCATTTTTTTTTAGATACCTGAAGTCGTATGAAAACATGTTTGTTAATATGATAAAAAAAAACATACCTTATTTGAACAATTTCGTTTGTTTATCCATTTGTTCAATATTTTAATATAATAGTGTGTTGTTTTATGAAAGCCAAAAAAGACTGGTTTTATTAATCATATATAGATACCGAACTGAAAGAAATGTAAAAAGTGCTTGTCGTGCAAAATATAGCTACGTATGCAAAAACCACAAAGCATTGTGAAATAGCTAATGCTACCTATGGATGATTTGTATTGAGTTGCTTAGCAAGAAGGCACTCAGATGGTGATTCATCTGTCCTTACAGCGCAGTGATACAATGTTATGCTTTGCATTTAATGCATGAACGTGTTTCTATGTTCATAAAGGAATATCGCACACAGGCATCGCTTTGGGTGTTAGGGCCAATATCAAAGAAAAATAGTCTAATTAGTTTTAAAACATAAGAGTTATCTGGTATTTGTAATGATTATAAGCTTGTTAAGTTATTAAAGGTCCAATAACTACTTTATCCTTTTATCGAGTCACGTGAGAATAATATTTAAAATGGAATATTACCGGATAAAAATACTTAAGCTTAGATCATGAAGTAATACCATTTTTATACCATATCAATGCAGTAGATCCACATGGTTGTATATACAATATGAAGTAACAGTCAAATACAGTACTCTAAGGTTAATTTGAATTAAATCAAATTAATCTAACATCGTGTTATACTAATTCCATTTTAAGTAAGCCATGCCTGCTTATACAGTAACACGTCATATAAATCCCTTTTGATGTATATCATACATCATAAAACCGATGTTAGGCTTATTGAAGCTGTTAGTTTAAATAATACCAAAGCCATATCTTTCCATGTATCTTCTTAGAACTGAACTTTTGCCTGTACTTCCTTTCCCGTGTCGTGATCAACCACTTTCATGAGAATATCCGTGCCGCCAAACTGTAGACTAATCGTCACTTCTCGATCTTCCTTTTCAATATTGTGATTTGTCATTTCGATCGTTTCGAGAAGTGTGACAGATGGGTGTTCTGGATCATCGGTATCTGTCTCTGTACACATGAGTCGAAAGTATGCAGTGTCTTTACCTTCTGGCAGCCTGCTGGGGTTTGTAACAATATCCGAACAATGTATTCGTTGCCCTTTATGAACCAGTATATAAAGTAAGCAAATCCATTCCCTGCCCTCAGATTCTATTTTTCTACTAATATCATGTTTTGATTCGTCAAAAACACGCAAAACACCAACTCCGTAGTTGACACGAGCGATCCGACTGCCTATGTATCGAGTGTTGTGTCCATACAAAACCGCGCCTTTCATAACACACATGCCTGCTTCCTCAGGAATGAAGATCTTTACATCTCGACCGAAGTCGGATGTGAGGAATTCCTGCAGATACGCTGATTCCGCAAAGCCACCAACAACAAACATTTTCGAAATATTCTGGTCCGTGTTCTCATCTAGGAGTTGTCGGATGTGGGCTCGAATGTTTGGAATGACCTCTTGATACATGTTTTGCAGCGAATCACATGTGACACGAAGCATTCCATTTGAGAACTTGACACCGAGCTTTTTTCGCTTTTTGATTCGATCTTCTAAATCTTGACCGGAATATCGTTCAAATAGCTTTGCGAACTGGTGCGAAACGGTCATGTTGATTCCCGTGACATTTTCTGGATTCGCGCCTCGTTTCTTGGTTTCGAAATCAATTAGCATTGCCATCCAGGTACTTGGGTGGTCACGTTTCAAGTGATTCATAAAATCCGTTCCAAATATTTCGTCAAGGAGTTGGTAGTACTTCTTATCAACGTAGATACCTCCCCACGGGCCTCCGGAGGCGCAAGTTACTTCTTGAATCTTTCCGTCCTTTGTAACTTCGTGTACTGTTATGTCGATTGTGCCTCCTGAAGAAAATTCATTTAGATATTAAAGATGTCGAAATAAATTTTGAAAAGTATGGACCTCTGCTAAACAAACACGGGTAAAACAAAATATTTTTTAAACCAAGATTCTTTGAAATCGTTGGAAGACCATCTTTTCGCTGTTTTTGTGGGTCTTAGTGTGTTCGTTTCAATGGGGTTCTACTCTATCCTGCATTATTTAAACCTACACAATAACTTATATCAAATTCATCAATAATAAGAGTTTACAGTCAATTGAATGTTAGGTAATTTGTTATACCATATTCTAAATCTAGTTCCCGTTCTAATATTATATTCAAGATACGAAAAAAATACGATTAAATGGCAAATTGCAAACTTGTACCTCCACAATCAACGATAATGTAACTGTCCCCAGGGTTAATCGACATGTCACCCTTTTTAGAAGTCATCCCCACAAACTTCTCCAGGGCCAGTGTTCGGCAATACAGACTTGCTGCTTCGGGTTCAAGGGCAATGATGAGGTTTTGTGAAAGAATATCTTCAACTAACCCCGCCTGAAAATTGTCAATAATTCATCGTTTGTGATCCTGTTAAATAAATAAAATCAATAGTTCATCGTTTGTGATCGTGATAAATCGACCAGCACGTACTCGAACATAATTTACTGGGACAATCTCCTTCGACATTCTTCGCACGTATTAAATTTTTATAGGATTTCAACGCAAATGATATTGACATCGCAACAAACGATGACAATTTCGATTACTATTTAGCGCAAACATGTTAGAATAATTTGAAATGTATCACCTCTTTTGCAGCTAGTCGCATGAATTTCTTTGCCGTGTCATTCCAAATCGCTGGCACCGTTATGACCCAGCGAATGTATTCATCCGGAAGTGCACTATTTTATGAATAAGATAAAATGAGTGCAAGGGTATCCTAATTTTAAGAGGAATGATCCTCAATTGTATAGATATAACCATATAAAATCAGCACTCGGACGAGCGTCGTCTTAATTAACAAATATGTTATTAATTGTCCACCGCTGAGACGCACGACCGATTGTATATATTGCGAAAGAAGCACAAAAGGTAGATAAATAAGCATTTATATATCCTTTCCACGAATGAAATCATATCAATGTTAAAAAACAAACCATGCCATTGTTTTCGAGATAGCTGCAATAGAGTGTTTCTTCATATATTCTAGTGACTTTGCAATAATATCCATTGCTGGTCTTTCTTCTCCAGATGCAGATTGAATTCTTATATCGGAGTCCAATTTCTGTGAAAAAAATGACAGCGTATTACTTTCAGTTTTGGATTGTATATACATTAGTAAGGATCAAGGTGTTCAATTTTAATTGTTTAAGGACGAGTTTATATATCCAAACAGGAGTATAAATCCAGCGATCTATTCGGTAAATTATATATTCTGCTGGGATATCTTCCTTGCTGGCATTTTCACAGAATACAATAAATATTGAAATGTCCTTTTTGTTTTATATCAAGAAATAAGGGGCCATAAAATGCAATTATTACAAGAACTTAACTCAGTTTTTTTGTGCAAATTAGGGCTAAACCACAGGAATATACTAATTTTCATGAACTTTCAGATGAGTATGAAGAATTGAATGGTTGTCAATTTATTTTTTTTTGCGGGCAGCGTTGAGTTCGCTACCATTTGCTGGCTGGTTAACCAAGAATAAAAGTTTTCACTGAAAGGGATAATAGTTTACGACTTATTATGAGAGTTAGGCCCTGCTTACAAGTATACAATGAGCGATTCTCGTCGCCATTTGCGACTTTCACTGTTTTCTTTGTAGGATTTGGAATTATTTCAAGGAAATACCCCGTCGCTCCTAGCGATTTCAAAAATGTGTGATTAAATTTCAGCGTTTTACAAAACCAATCTAAATAAATGCTTTATTTTCGTTGAGGAAATGACCGATTGTTTAACACGTCGCTAGGCGCGATTATTGTCGCAAATGACTATTCTCGTCGCAATTAGTGATAAGTGTCAAACAATGCGCTGTAAATGCATTGGAAAGTATTGAAATATCGAGATAAATTGTGTATGTAATCACTAAAATCATTGCTAGCGATTTTATGTAAGTAGGGCCTAACATTAATTAAATCATAAAGTGGTACACAGTCCTTTCTCTTATAAAGAGAAGACTGAATTTACTCACCTGATGTTTGAATAATTCCATTTTGAAACGTTGGAAAAGCAAGTAGCCCTCTTTCCGTTCATCTTCATCCAGATCACTGAACTCATTTTCAGCTTGAAAACCAAATGAATGCGTACTTCCGTCAGGCCTTAGAAGTATCGAAGTGGGTGTTTTATAACCACGAAACCCGGCGTCGGCACCCCAATTCTTATTCATTGTGATGTCGTTCGGGCTGGATTTCATTGAAAATGCATATCCACTGAAAGTGGTGCCAAAATCTATAGCTATAACCGCTAAATAGTCCCCTGTTCCGGTGGTCAGGCCTTGTTCGTCCTCCTTGTTCGTCCGTTTAAAGATTTTCTTCAACATTTTAACTCAACTTAGCTTCATAAAAAGTAATATTTCAAAATTGAATTTGCTCAGATTCATTTGGTTTGTCGCATATTATTCAGCTGCAACCTTTTCATTGAAAAGATAAGATAACATTGCCCGTATTAATAACATTACTACTGTTAAATTCGGATGTAAAATTACAAAACGAAAGTAACCACAAATGAGATGCTCTTTTGTAATCATACATAGATGTCTAACTACATATCACAAAATAAACACATACAGAGCGCATACAGTGTATGAATTCAGTGTAGGGAAAAAAGTGTCTGTGTCTATTTGTTATATGCCTATGAAAACAATCAAAGGAAATGATTCTCTGAGATTAGAAAAGAACACTAAATAATGATAAAGGTTTTGGCTTTAAATTGATAATTATCAATTTTAGGCATATAATCATTGTTTCATATAAGTAATGCACATGCCATTGGAAGTGGTTAATACTCCCATATATTTCAAATTCCACTTTCCCATTATTTTTCATATTCAAGTAAGTACATGTTGAAGACTCTGAATCATTAGTGATTGAAAAATAAACATGTTATGTTTGCAATCCAAAACCCCGAATATATATTTTCGAGTCACAAATAAACTCAAAATATAAATTTTTGATTAATATTCCTCTTTTCTAAAACTTGCCGAGAAATAAATATGTTGTTGCATATTGTCCTTGGACGGACTTGTTATGATAAATATATTAAATAATTTGAATACGACAAATTTCGTCAAAAAGCGAATAAAGTATTATTTGAACACTGTCTGAATAGCTGATATGCCAAATGTCATTTGCTGTAGCAGTGTTCTTGTTTATAGCAATCTACTCATTTCTGTCTAAAGAGAAAGTGAATTTAGAAAGTGAAACATATTTCTGATATATCAATGGTGATTCGATAACTTCCTCTTCGTGTAAGAGCTGTAGATAATAATTTTTATATTGACAAGTTTTTGTGTTCTGATTTTGTACGTTCTTCACATTTATATGTTTTTTTTTACCAGAGCAACCCTATTCGAATTGATTATGATTGTTTTAATAAGGCGTAAGGGAGCACTGCAGGTTGACTTTAAAACAACTGCATATGGCAGCGGTTACACAAAGCTAGCTGTTTTTCCCGTATTTTGCTTTTATTTCATAGCAAAGCTATCTTCCAATGTATTCCTTATGAGAAACTAAGAAAGCGAGTTAAATCTACCTAACAGCTCGTTGTTTCTGGTCTCCCATAAGGAATACATTAAAAGACAGCTTTATTAGGAAATAAAAGCAAGTAAACGCTTCCAATGTGGCCAGGCCCTTAGTCCTCTCTATTTTCTTTATAACAACTTGTTTCAAACAAATCTGCAGATGTTTTTCACGTGCGCTTTTTTCAGTTATAAGTGGTAACACTGCGTTTTTTCACGCCCAGCGGGAAAACATGCTAGAGGGGAAAGGCGGCTTGTTTAACGCGAGTATTACCAAAATGAACAATTTAACATTTCAGTTTATTTGACACCATGTCCCTCACTGAACCCTTTTGCAAACTGGCGACAAACGGGAGAAAACCTCGATTGCTAAGCCTACTCGCTTTTAATTTCTCAAGTGTAACCACTAAAAAACTGAAATGCTCTGTGTAACCGCGGCATAAAGCAGGAGCCGTTGCACGGAGCGAGTAAATAAAGACCTTGAATAGCATATGAACGATCTAAAATAATTGTCATGTTTGTTTTAAGCATAACAATAATTATTTGATGATAATTACGAAGAGTTAGAACTGTAAACCAGTAAATGCACCACCCTAAAACGCGACCAGTTTTTGAACCACTTTTTATTTGTCACAGAAATATCACTATAACTGGATTCATTTACACCAAAACATATATTATGGTCATACTTGATAAAACATGGTCATAATATATGTTTTGGTGTAGATAAATCTACTTGTCGTGCTGTTTCTATGACGACGAAAAAGTGGTTCAAAAACTGGTCGCGTTTTAGGGTGGTGCATTTACTGGTTAACAGGTCTATATATGTAAATTATTAAGTAAAAAGAGCACCCCAAGAGGTTATCATCCAAAGGCTTTGCATAATACGCACAAATCCATGACAGATGAACATGTACGCAGACGATACCACCATCCTATCAGCGATATTCGAAAAATCCCACAGCTATATATCTTTTAATTAAATTATCATCGCAATTTCGAATCGATTCGTACCAAATAGAAATTCATTGAAAATGTGTTTTTCTTGTAGCTAGAGGGTATTTTCTGAAGGTCTGATAGATCAATTTTGAAAAGGAACACCTTTTTGAGGAACACCTCGGGTGTGCTCTTGTATTTTTGTACATGGGTGAGCTTTTTAGCAACACTTCGCTGGGTTATACTGGGTCCGACAGGGATGAGGAACGTGACGAAGGAGGATCGATTGAGGAGGATATAGGGGATGAACCGGAACAGGGTCGACTATTTAGCGATTATAACCATATATTTTGGTACCACTTTCAGACGCAGGAGTTCTTGGTTATAAAAACCCACTTCGATACTTCTTAGGCCTGACGGGAACACGCATTCATTAGGTTTACATGCTAAACGCGAGTTCAGTGATCTGAATGAAGATGATCGGAAAGAGTAAATCTAGTCTGTTATTACATGCTTGACGCCGTTTTAATAAAGAAAAAAAGAGAGCCACTGGGCTTTCTTAAAACCGTTTTTTTTCCGGTGACGCAATAATTTCGTCACAATGCTAATTTCCCGCATTAATTGCATTATTTATGTTCTTAAACCTTTTGCAACGCAAAGGGCAAACCTGTTGCAACGCGCAGAGACTATTTCTGGTCAACGGAGGAGATTTACAGCCAGGAAGAACACCACAGTGCTGAGAATGTCAACGCATCATGTACGGCAGCAGAAGATAATATCCACGTGGATGTACCAGCTAGACAAACAGTGAAATTGCCACGTATGAATGATGACAATACATGGAAAGCGTTTGAAGACACAACAAACAATGTTTTAGAAACAGCACTCGCAGGTACAATACGCTGAAAAGTCGACTTAAAAGTAAAGCCCAAAGGAGTACAGTCAACAAACAGACGCGAGACACAAATCTGTAATATTAGGCGAGATCTGAATTCCGTGAGAAAATAGTGCGTAGAAGAACAGTGCAGAAAACGAAAAGTAAGGGCTGAAAGCGACCCAAAATGATCTTCATAGCTTGTGAAATGCTGAGAGAAATAGACAAAAAAGGCGAAGAAGGGCTAAAAGCACGATCCTAATTTATAAAAAAAAAACATACAACTATGTCAAGACGCTTCTAGGCAACCCAAAAGTGTGATAGAGGAAGTCGAACAACACCTGGCAGACGCCTTTAATGATGAAAATATCAACAACGAACTGGACGAATGCAGAGCCCTTATATCTCCAAGTGAACCTAGAATACAGTTCAAAACAAACGAGATACAAAAGGAAGAAGTGCGAGAAGCGGTACTGCAGGCTATAGCATGGTCGGCACCAGGCTACAGTGGCACATCGTATAAGGTTTATAAAAAGTGCCCGACCCTCCTAAAACGGCTATGGAATTTGCTTCAAACAGTTCCATATAATATCACTCCTCAGTGTCGAATATAAAATATTCATATCTGTCTTATCAAAACGCTCGTTAGCCAACCAATTTCTCGACACAAGTGTGCAGAAAGGGGATGTACCTGAAGTTTCAGGATGCATCGAGCATACGGGCGTCCTGACGCAGCTAATCAGAGAGGCAAGAAAAACCAAAGGCGATCTGTCAGTAGTCAGGTTATACTACACAAATGGATACGGTTCAATGTCCCACAAAGTAGAAGAAGAAACGATGATGTGATACCACGTACCGGAGAAGGCGAGAATATTATGAAGCAGTATTACAGTAGGTTCTACGTACGGTTCACCTACAATAAAGGCAAGACGAAGTGACAACGACTCGACAGGGTATAATATGTATCTGATAGACCTTAATTATATCAATTATATTTTTGCCAAATAGCATAAGAATCATAATTTGAATAGATCTTTGAAAAACATACGCTTGTGTTGTTTAATACAGCTTTATAACTTTACACACAAGACACAAACAAACTATATGCGATGTGGTAAGCTATATGCGATGTGGTGAACTATATTTTTATGGTTTTTTTTTATTGAAAGCTATATACATTTTTATGTTATCATGCGTATAGTTCATATATCATTATAAAATAAGTAAACCATGTTATGACAAAACATCTGTCATCATAATCATCGATATCATCAATGTAATATAACAATTTGATAGTTAAATATATATGCGGATTAACAAGCTGTTTATAAACAATAAATATCCCAAACTTTATCAAATTCGAGCCATGCATATCAACTCCGTACACATGTGTCTTCAAGATATATTAAACTATGCCCAACAATAAACACAGTAAGATTGGAACCATACCAAATTGCATCATAGATTATTTAAACACGTTTTATCCTTTTGCTTGTTAGCAGTAAAGCATAGAGAGAAGTTTAATTAGTTGTGATACTCAACTCTATCGAATGTTAAGAATCATCCGCATATGAAGTCAATTCCGATAGTCGATATTTGTTTATATCTTAACAAAGACTTCATCTTTCTGGTCTGATTCATGATCATGAACCTTCATAAGTATATCCGTGCCACCAAACTGCAAACTGAGTGTCATTTTTCTACATTTCTTTGCAATATTGGTATTTGTCATTTCTATTGTTTCAAGAAGAGTAACAGACGGGTGTTTCGGGTCGTCCGTTGTTGTTTCGGTACTCATGAGTGGAAATAATGCACTCTTTTGGCCCACCGCCAACTCGCATGTCTGTTCTACGATGTCCGAAACCCTTACTCGTTGACCTTTATTAACGAGTGTTTTGAGTAACACTATTTTCTTTCTTCCAAATTTGTCTATCATTCTACTCGCATCATGTTTGAATGGCAAAAAAATCATGGTCAAATGGAACTCCGTAGTTAAAACGAGCAATTCGACTCGATATGTATTCGGTGTTGTGTCCAAAAAGAACTGCTCCTTTTTGACACATATTTCCGCTTCTTCTGGTATATAGATTTTGACATCTCGACCAAATTGCGAAATGAGAAATTCTTGCAGATAACCGGAGTCTGCGAATCCCCCTACAACAAACATTTTGCTAATTTGTTGGTCATTCATTTCACCCAAACGATCCCAGAGATGCGTTCGGATGTTTGTTGCTACTGCCTCGAACGTAGTTCGTAATGCATCACCAGCCAAGCGAAGCAAGCCGTTGGAGAACTTGACACCGAGCTGATTTTTCATTTTGATTCTCTCTTCTACCTTTACACCGGAATACTTTTCAAATTCATTTGCAAATTCATATGAAATGTTTAAGTTCACTGTTGATGTCTTACTCGTTGCATGTCGTTTTTTGGTTCAAAATCGTAAAGCATGCTAAGCCATGTACAAGGGTGGTTGCATTTTAGGCTGTTCATGAATTCTTTTCCAAATATGTCATCGAGGAGTAGAAAAAAACTGCTTATCAACGTAGACTCCTCCCCAGGGGCCTCCGGATGCAGAAGCTACTTCTTGTGCTTTTCCATCGTTGGAAGATTCGTGTATTGCTATGTCAACTGTACCCCCTATCAATATGAAAACATCATTTATATCTAATTATGAAAAGTCATCATATAATCTTGCCCAATGGATAATATTAGCATCAAAATGTTTTAAAACAATTTCATTGAATGTCATGCTTTATGTTGTATATATGTTGCAGGGTATCTATTCGGTTAGGGCACGTATACTGGCCCCAGAGTTAATATACTTGTCCTGATATTTGTTCAGGGCAGGTGTACTTTCCCATTCAAGAAATAACAGAAAAAAACCTGAATTAATATGTCGATGAGTTATTCATCGACGCGAATAAGTTAAACATTTCGTTTGGATAAGTGATTCAAACGTTTGGTTATTATTATCAACTTAATACCATACGCGATTTAAGCTCCTCTTTGGGCAACGGTGTGAGACTTGAGCAATTTCGTTGGAAAAAATATATTTAAGATCATTGACGTTTTTTGGTTTTCATCTATAGTTTGTCAAATTGCAATCATCTTCAATTATTTCATTTTTCAAATTATTGTTGATGCATCAATTCTTTCATTCTGTGATAGAATATGGGTTGAGAATATGCATATAATGTTAATTATATGCCTAGCTTATGTTTTATACATTATAATGTTTTATAGGTTAGGGTTATTTGATTCTCACAATGATGTGAAAGTATTAATCATCTCATTCTGTCATGAATTTGCGAATTTGACGGGCAGATTGACTGACAGCTCTGTTTTGTTTAAAGTAACGACAGTGTGTCTTTAAGTTTTATATCTAATAATTTTAATAATCATTGTTTTATTACAACGTCTAAAGGATTGTTTCATATTAAATATTATAATACGAATGGCATTAAGTAATTATGTGTCTGATATATTGTTTATTATATATTATTTTAAGCATATATGCCCTGAGACAAAATTAGGGCAAGTATACTTACCCGAACACATTCAGAGCAAGTATATTTACCCTAGAGTAAGTATACTTGTACCAAAACGAATCTATATCCTGTAACATAAACACCTTCATTGATGTGCATTCTTGTTTTAAAATAAAAAAAATATATTGATGATCATTGATAAATCATTGATGTACATTCTTGTTTAAAAAAAATATTGATACCTCCACAGTCAACAATGATATATCTATCACCAGGCTGAATGGACATCTCACCCGAATTTTCAGACATTGCTACAAACTTTTCTGTAGCCAGTGTTCTACAATACAGACTTGCTGCTTCTGGCTCAAGTGCGATGACGAGATTTTGTGAAAGAATATCATTCACAAGTCCTGCCTATTATCAAAAATATTCTATTGAACATTTCGTTTAACATATAGCAAAATGACAATATTAATATATTCTCAATACAAAATGTCTACATCGTTTAGTAAATATAACAACATATACTATAGTTTTATAGTTATTATACCGACTTTTGTCAATAACCTTTTTACGGCCAGTCGCATAAATTTCTTTGCCGTGTCACTCCATATCGCCGGCACTGTTATAACCCAGCGAACGTATTCTTCCGAAACGGAACTAATTCATTGAAAATCAAAACCTTATGATAATGTCGCATTAGTTTGATTTATATCATAATATTCACATCTCAATTATGAATTTATCAAAAGATACCAATTAACTTCAATGCATGTATAAATCGCATCGTTCGATACATACCTTGCCAACGATTTTGAAATTGCGGCAAGTGAGTGATTTTTCATAAATTCAAGTGACTTTGCAAAAATGTCCAATGCTGGCCATGGCTTTCAAGTCGACGATTTAATGGTTATTGTTGAGTCCAATTTCTGTTTCTAAGAAAACATAGTGACACGTTTAAGGAAACAGCTAAGGAAATTTGCATATAATGCCTATGGTATTTTACAAATAACTGAGTTATTTCCAATAAAAAAAACATTAAATAAGTTCTTTCATACAAACAAGAAAAATATAAACAGATAATCTTTCTTTTACTGCAACACAACTGCACTATTTATATTTATTACGATTCAGTTTTTTGTTTTCGCTAAAACAAGCTCAAGCTGATATTGTGAAACTATAGCTGATCCATATAGGTGTGCCATTATGAGTCTAAATGTATATGTTATAATTAATATATGTATATCTTCTTTAGCTCTCATCACCCTCACCTTGTGACTGTAAAGCTCCATCTTGAACTGTTGAAAAAACAAATACTTCTTCATTTCTTCAGTGTCTAGATCACTAAAGTCACGTTCAGCTTGAAATCCAAAGGATTGTCGACTTCCGTCAGGTTTCAACAAGATTGATGTCGGCGTCTTATAACCCTGAAATCCTGCATCAGCTCTCCAGTTCTTATTCATCTTTATGTCATTTTTATCCGATTTCATTGAAAAAGCATATCCACTGAAAGTGGTTCCAAAATCTATGGCGATAGCAACCCCATAATTCTCTTCGGTAGCACATGCTGTATATGTTGTCAACTCTTGTATTTTTCCAAAGAGTTTCTTAAACATTTTAGCAAATCTTTGCCAGTTTGTGGAAAAACTTTAATTGAAATTAATGGTATATGTGTCGTGCGTCTTAACCCATTTGAAAAACGAATGTCAGCACCCATGAGATTATATTCGTAATGTGTTTCATAGGCAGTCTGAGCTGTCACACGTGCTGTCAAACAAAATTTTTATATTGGATATAAATTTGAACTTTGTGTACATTCAAAATATTTAAGAAATATTGAGTATAAAGATTTACTTAAAAGAGTATTTAACTTTAGAATGTGCATGGTGTAAGGGTTACCATATAGTTATCAAAGCTATTCTCAGCCCAATGTGTAATTAAAGATTCATTAAAAGGAACTGTGTGCGATAAAGGTCACGTATTGCTGGCACACATTTGACAAATATACAATTTGAAAAAAATAAGCCTATGGTAACCACACCATGACAGTTAGAAAGAGGACAGTTAATGTTTATTCCGAGGATTCCGAGCATTTGGTTTCAAAGTTAAAATGCTCAATGACGCGAGCTGACACTCAATTTATAGAGCCATTCATGTTTTGCTTAAAATGAGTAATGTTGGACCGGAATCGATATATTTTATAAAGCTGACTTAAAATATTATCCGTTGGGTATAGCTATGGCTCTTACTTGAGGTCATCTGGATAAGAATCCTACTTAATATCCTTCAATATAGAGGCGTCATTCACTTCGCTACATAGGTTAAGCGTTGATATAATAGTTCTTACAATAATAAGACCTTGCACTGTATAGTGCTTATCACTAGATTGAGTATCAAGTAGCCTTTATCGTGTCAGTTTGTAAAAGTATGATAGGATTGAAACGTGATCTTGGCGGATACAAAAAGTCAAACTCATGCTTTGAATGTGAACTATTGTTTGTGGACTCATTATTTGTTTCTTATCTGCCAATAATGAGGTGTCTCTAGTTATTTTTAATTTAAATATAGTAATGAAAATAAATATAGATTTATTTTTGTCAGATTTCGGCTATATCCTGTATCAGTCCCCCTATGGTTAATTTCCCATATACGAAACAACGGGCATCATAGTGATTTAAGCCCTCTAAACGGATTAAAGGGGACCATTACAGGATATAGCCCAAATTTCTTATATAGAATGTATTCTCAAATATCATATAACTTTGTGAGCTAAAGATGGGGTTATTATCAATAATATAATGTAAGACATAATTGTATTGAACCATAATTTTGATCCTGAATCCTGTTTTGCACATTTGAAATGTCAAATTTACACACACGGATCCGTAATAAAACGCACAAACCTAAAGTTATAACATTATATAATAGCAAAAAAATCAATATGTCATACAGATACAAATTACAAAATCGGTATAATGTATAAAATGCCAATAAACCAAAATTATTTGTCATTTCCTAAAACATTATCAATAATATAAAATATGCAGGGTAATTAAATGTGTTTAGAAGCTTGGAGTTTTAAACGAACATTTAAGTCGCGCAATAAGAATATAGGTTGATTCTGATTATAAGAACTGATACTTGAGAATAAGCCTTTAGAGCAGATAGTCCTATCATAATAGTAATTTTTAACAGTGTCGTATTAATGCAATTTTGAGAGGTGTTAATTTTATGTATTTACTAATTAGGCCAGATCAAAATGGGCCAGATGAAGCACACTATCTAAACACGTGTTGTACAAAGGTTCTAGCGGTTGAGGTTTAACATTTTTTCCTTCTTTGAATTATAGGATAATAAGGTTGAAACATGAATGTGTAAAAAACAAATACAACTCAAATAAATTATGTTGTTAGGCTCATAGTTAAGATAGAAAGAAAGTTTAGATGAAAACAATCGTTGAAAACTTGGGCAATGGAAATAAGTTGTGTTTTTTAAATAGAGCTTAGATCTGTTTCTCCTGAAATAGCTGATTGAAATCAAATGTTAATGAATATACACAAGAACAAATTAGTACCATTTAGAGTATAATTAATAAGATATTTCTTTTATATAATAAAAGTACTTTCCAAACAAATGGTTAACTACTTATATAGGCTTTAAACACACCTCTTGTATTGAACATTATACGCAAAATTGGTGTGAAACTAATACGTTAAATATATGAACGCTGAGTCCGTGATGAGTCCATGTTGCCGTGAACATAAATTCAATCAAGTGTTTAAACAGCTTTATGAAACAAGAGTCATGCAATTCCCATTTCTTTATTTCAATAAATTATTAGATTTAAACGTGACGTTTGAGATATAAGACATTGCAGTTTTTGTCTGACAATACAATAGCGTCGAGACGTAGTCTAGACGTTCTTGTATTTCCCCGACCACACTGTGCCTATTCGATAACCTATACATATTATTGGATAGGAGAATTCAGGATAGCATGTAAACTTATATTGAAATCAACATTTATAACAAATACAACTAGAGGATATAAATTGAGGAAAGAATTCACTTATGTAAGTCAATCAGCAAGCGACACAAATGATATAAAGCTGTTAAACAGTATATTAAACGAAGGCTCATATTAGGAATAAAGATGACTATATACCATCATATACCAACATTATTTCAAAGTTTGTCCCATAAAATGTTATGTTATATTCAACCCATGATATCATATCTTCACCAAAAATTGACTTCATAACGAATTTGAAAAGCGCATGTTCCTATATCAAGGAAAATTCAAGGTAAGTTTTTCCATAAACGAATAACAGTTTAAATTATAATCAAATTCAAATTCAAATTCCGCATTGTAAATCTGTTTTTTTATATTGCTAGAATTTTCTAAATAATGTATGTTTTGACCTATATAAGATGTAGCGTGGTTTATTAATTTTAAAATGACACATTTTCATAATTGGAGGTAATACCCGAAGGGTACCATACGAGCTGTTCCTCACAAAAGGTGTTCCCCAGCAAATTCCAGCTGGTTTGGAGATTGCGATGAAATTCTTTCTAGCTTGGAGATTTTAACAGTTCGGGGAACACCTTTTTGATAATTTATTTATTTTGTAATAACCAATGATATTAATTATTTGAAATTGATTGCAATTGTTTGTAATTGTCTAAAAACCAGTTATTTGCTAGTCATGATAGGTGATTTAGCTATATTCAACAGTTCATTTTTTTGCAAAAGGTGTTCTTTTTCTGCTCCAAGCTGGCTAGAAAATGCGGAACAACCCAGCTGGTTTGGAAAAAATGAACACCTTTTTGCACAATTTTAATGTTCAAAAAGGAGTATTTTGTTGTTGTTCGTCTTTGATAAGTCGTTTTAAGGGGATTTAACAACTTTTTGAAAAATGTGTCGTCATAACCCACTCGGCAAACAACATCCTCAGGACGTCCTTATCACGTAGTTTTACGTCCCGACGTCCGGGACGTAATTACGACGTCGCAAATATGTCAAAAAACGAGACGTCCAAGCAATGGTATATACTGACGTCAATAGGATGAAGATTTCATGACGTGACATATTTGCACGTCCATAGTATGTCAATAATCAGACGTGCTATTAATGTCGTCCTAATGACGTTGTCAATTTAACATCCCCTTGACGTGTCAATGGATAGGACCACATATTTTGTGGATTCGGGACATCACCTGACGTTCTAAGGACTTTATTAAAAGACGAACTTACGGAAAACACTTATCGTTTAAGAGCATTGCGAATACCCCTCCATTTTTTTGGACCACTTATGGTAGGAAATCTTTTGATTTCAAAATGGAATATGATAGTCCAGATGAATATCTATTATACCTCTGAAAAATGTACATACATGATATTTATGTATAAAATGATTTTGATTTTTCGATAAAAATGGCCGTGCAATAAATATTACATCCAATAAAAGGCCGTTCTTTAATCGTCCCATTGCGGACCAGTTTAGGACGTCATATTTATAGTCTTTGTGGACGTTTCGTGTACGTTTTTTACGTACGTCCTTTGAATGCCAGATATGGTCGGTGATGCAACGTCTAAATATTACATCCGTCAAACTTTCATACAGGCCAAGTAGAGGAATGAAATAGGACGTCATATAAAGACGTCGAGGGGACATGATGAGGACGTGGCTTTGCCGATTGGGAACCACCATCAGGTTATTTTTTACCAACTCTATTAAAACATAAAATGATAATTTGAAGTAACATGTTTTATTAATGTTGAAAAAATATATACAAATTCAACTTGCTTCATTGGAGACTTCATTCAACGTCGTCACTCATATGATCTCAAATGATCTCCTTTCTCATCGATCGTTGGTGGAAGTTTATGAAATATAACGATCCAAGGATATTCATTTTTTACAAAATAAGTTTTAAAATGATGATTCTTATGAAAGAAAATGCTCAATGATAGGCCGTCTTATTTTCAATCGAAAAAAAATGTAAAAGTATACATCGAACAATATTCTAAACCATTTTTACATAAGATAATGCCAAACAAGTAGATAAATGTATGAATATCTGAAGAAATAAGGAAGGAAACCGCTGCGAAACATACCCCCTTGGTGGTTTGACATTTTAGCGGTCTAGAGTCGATCTGCAGATTTAGTCTCGGACCTGAGCGAGATCAGACCAGAAATGTGAAAATGAGTTGTTGGCAAAACCTAGTTTCAGACATGGTTTCGCTGAGGTTCCGGGGTGGTTCCACCGAAACCACCTCTAAACCTGAGATGAGAAATTGGGCCTTTGTGTTTCCACGGCGTTTTCTAACAAGATTTTTTGGTGATCGTAAAAACCAATCTTGCATTGATAATTTGATGAAATTTTCGTTCTGTCACAATATGTAAAAATTAAATTCACAAATAGTTTTACAAGACATGGAGTGTCTCATTAAGAATGTCAAACATCAGATCAAAATACAGCCTTTTACGACTAAAAAGTTGCAAAGTCAACACAAATCTCATATGTTTTTTTCAATACTCAGGGGGGGCGTTTTGTCGAAAAACATAAATTTATTTCTTTAAATGTCAGACATCTATGATTTGTAAATGAATATGAAAACAGTGAAATAAACGAGAAAAACTCAATGGCCTTTTCCGCCGTGGAAACACACCCTAAATGCATCATCAACCATGTGAGCCAAATTGATTTCAAATGCTTTATTTTGGAAATTGTCAGGGCAAAACGAATCTCAAAATGTGCCCACAGGGGGCTGGATAAGTGATTTTGTATTCTTTATTTTCATCGGTACATGTTTCAATATGAATTTGATTGATTCACCAAACAATTTTCATTCCAAACGGTGTCTATCGAGTATTTGCATATGTCGAAACGTTTGAAAATGAGCCTAATTTTAAACTTCAGTTGGTGGTACACTCAGTGGGTTCCAATTCCAATGAGCTCATAGTTTTCAAAACATTTTCTATCTATCATTCTAAACAGAAATAGTTTGATTACAGATGAAAGTCCCCTTTTTTTCTCTCTCTGAATCCATCATAACCAGCAATGTTGAATCCACCACAGCGAGCAATGCTATAAACTTTACTATGCTAAAGCAACGCCTTCGCACATAAACCGTAAACTGTGATGTTCGGATATATAGAGCTATATTCCTTCGTTATAGATTGAATATTACAAAGCCTTCATTTATTGATCATGAATACCAATTAACAGGGCTTCCCCCATTATACCAGGTAAGATATGAATGTGTGTGAATTAACAATTACATACGCTTAGTTGATACCACGTTAAAGCTATATATCCTACCATAAGTATTTTGCTCAATGGCTTTGGCTAATGGCGTAAAAGCGCGTAACAAATGACTCTTAATAATAATTATTATTCCGATCCACAAGATTTCCTTAATTGAATAATTGTCCAACACAGCTGTTTGTATTTCTATTTATAGAATAAAACATAGGTATTTATGGATATATAAATAGTATAAACCTTTATTGTAAACTGTGGAAAATTGAGCAAACACATTCAAACTTCATTTTAAACCAAAGTAAAAAATTGATATTTTTCGTTTTTTTTCTTTAATAAAGACCTATATGATGTATTGATTTGATATACCATGTACACATTGCAAGGCATTGCACGGATTTCGATTTGAGTTTGGAACAGATGGACATGAAGTGGGCCTTACACAGAATATAGAATTTTGATTAAAAATGCTAAAACGAAAAGTGCTCTATCAATGAACTGAAAAAAAAACTGTTATGATTACTATTTTTTTAATCATGGTAGTTTTATAGACTATGCACACAATAGTTTTGCATGAAATACATTTTTAAACTTCGCTTTCAACTATAACATTTTTGAATGCATCGTGTGTTTATTATCACAATCAAGCAACCAACGTTTTTAAAAGCGGATATGCTAATTGTATATAAGATATTGAATATGAAGGAAAAAAAAACAAATTAATTAATTTGAGCAATTGCCTAGAAATTTCATAATGAAGTCCTCCGTCCAAGTAAATCGAGCAAAATTCATTCAAAATATAAAATTGATAAAATCCTATTTGGTTCTTTTTGTGATCGGCTGCTCTGTATATGTTGCATACTATTGGATACAAGAAGTCAGGATATCATATAAACATATATTGAATTCATCATTTATAACAAATACAACTAGAGGATATAAAATGAGGAAAAAAATCACTTATGTTAATCAATCAGCAAGCGACATACATGGTATAAAACTGTTAAACAGTATATTAAACAACGGCAACAATGCTTATATTAAGAATAGAGATTACTATATACCCTCATATCCTAATTTTACGGCAAAGTTTGTTCCATATAATGTTATGTTATATTCAACATATGACATCATATCTTTACCCAAAATTGACTTCATACCGAATTTGAAAAGCGCATGTTTCTATATCAATGAAAATTCAAGGTAAGTTTTCTTTAAACACATAATAGTTCACATTATGATCAATTTGACTTTAAGCGTTTTGAAATACATTTTGACATTCTTTATAAGGTCACGGTTACACAGAGCTAGCTGTTTTCACGTCGGTGATTAGTCCTCAATTTAGTCCTCTATTTTCTTATAAAACTCGTGTCAAACAAAGCAGCAGATGTTTTTCACGCGAGCTTTTTTCAGTCAAAAGTGGTTACACTGCGTTTTTTCACGACAATATTGCTATAACACAGAGGAAAAAGCAAGCGGGAAAAACTGCTAGCGGGGAAAAAGCGGCTTTTTTAAAACGCGAATTTTACCAAAATGAACTTCATTTGAGTTAGTTTGACACCATGCATGTCACTAAACTCTTTTTGAAATACTGGAGGGAAACGGGAGAAACCTCGATTTTTAAGCCTTTTCGCTTTTTTTTTGCTCCAGTGTAACCACTAAAAAGCTCACGTGAATAACTGCTAGCTTTTTAAAAAGCTCTGTGTAACCTCGGCCCTAATGTATGTTTTTAAAATTTGAAATTTGATTGATAATCTTTAAAACGATATATTTTCAAGGTTGACCCGGTTCACCACCATTGGTTTTTGATATACCGACTCAGAGATACGTAATATAATTTCATATCACAGTAGCATGTTTTTTTCTTCATGTTAAAAAGTATTATACAAATTCAACTTGCTTCATTGCAGACTACGCTTGAAATGCCTTCCACGTTTGATTCAAGCAGGGTTCACAAAATCGGGTACATCGGATCTGAACAACCACATCATTCAACATCCCTTTATTGTGCAGGGCTTCAAGCAAGAAGTGTTTTTCTGGGATAACAAATTGTAAGTTAACGAGTTCCATGAAACGTTGGTTTATTTAAAGGGCACTAATCAATATGCAGTTCAAACGATGATATTTTATTAGATAATAAAAGCCTTAAGACCATTGGTCTGTCAATTATATTCGGTTAAAATAAAAGTTTCTATTCTGATTAACGAGGTTCCACATAGCATCTTATATAATAATACCCAATACTTATATTTGGAGCGAATTCGTATAATGCACCTCGGGCGTACGCCCTGTAAGACGTAAAGAATGTTGTTACATATATATATATATATTTTTTTTTAATTGAGGGACAATTCGAAAAACGGATTAGTTAAAAAAACAAGAAATATAAATGTATTGATTCGGATTCGCATAAAAAAAAGCGTGCGGCCACGTTCACGCAAACGGAAAAGCTCGGACAAAAGCACGAAACCCGATATTTTCGAAGCCACATTTATATAAAAACATATTTATTTATCCCTTCTGTTAACGCCAAAATTTAGGATATCTATCCCCCGTGAAACGGAGGGATATGGGTTTGAGCTTGTCCGTCCGTCCGTCTGTCTGTCTGTCTGTCCGTCCCCCTTGACATAGGGTAGTTTGTGCATGCGAGTTAGGTATGAAAAAAGTAGGCACGATTTTTGAAATTTTACACACGTATAAACCAAGGCCTCGTTAAAGTTTCACCTCGATCGGTTAAAAATTGTTGATTCTGGAGCACTTTAAAAATGGTCTATTTTTTACTTTTTTCAGGTGCCAAGCCGTTTGTGCACGCGAGTTTGGTATGTAGAAGATGAGCTAGAGCTTTCAAAATTTATACACTTATAAACCAATATCTGAAGTTGTGCCTCGTTAAGGTTTCATCTCGATCGGTTGAATATTGTCGATTCTGGAGCACTTTAAAAATTGCCGATTTTTAACTTTTTTCAGGTGCCAAGCACTTTGTGCACACGAGTTTGGTATGAAGTAAATAAGAAAGTTTATTTTTGTTTCATTTGCAACCCGTAGGTTGAAATGGCATTACAATCTAAGAACATTATACAAGTTTTTTTGATATACTAAGAACACTTTGTTATACGAATATCGATCTGTGTAAGTATAAATAAGGAGTTGAGCTTTCAAACTGAATACACGTATAAACCAATGTCTGAATTTGTGCCTCGTCAAAGTTTCATCTCGATCGGTTGAAAATTGTCGATTCTGGAGCCTTTGAAATATGGCAAACATTTCATATTTATTCGAGGAAAATGCTGGTGATAATATCATAGATTAAGATATTATCCTTTAAAAATGTGTGTATTCGGATGATAGTTACTATTTGCCCTGACTTAACGAGTTGTGAAGCACAAATTCAATCTCATCATAGTTTCATGTCTCCAATTTTCTTCAATGATGGAACCAGCTTTATATGAATTAAACTAGAGCTCTTCTTTACATAACAGCCGAATATTGAAGCTGTGCCTCGTCAGGGTTTCATGTCGATCGACCACAAATATTCGAAATGAAAAGGTGCAATGAAAACGTTGTGAAAACGACGTTGTGAAAGAGACATTGTGTCCTGAACGAGGCTAAGTTTGAGATAATCAATGCCTATTTCCTGATATCCAGCGACCGCTAACCGAACATTTCGTCCAGTTTTGAAAAAAGTTGAGTACT
>LQRL01079123.1:0-22528 GCA_001703475.1 Hydroides elegans | reverse complement strand
GAGAGGGCAAATAACTTTAATACAATATGAAATTTTCGTCGCAGCAAAAGATGTATTGCAATTTCAGGTTATCACTATGCATGATATATGTACATAAAGCACATAATGTGAATATTATATGCATAAAAATGATAACTAGTTATTCCTCTTACAATGGAACAAGATAACTCTTTAGTCTCAAACAAGTTGGAATTTCGACTTACATTTCACGGTTACTACATGTGTTGCCTCTCCTCTTATTTTGCATGTGTAGTTACCCGTATCTACAGGAGTTACATCTGAAAGAAACATAAGGCAAAAGTATAGCAATAAATAATGTATAGCAAAAGTATACCAGTAAATATCGCAAAACATTGTTGTTGCGAATCCTAAGTTAAGTGGTTAATATAAGAATTATCACGTATATAGAGGCTTTATCGATTTTTTTTTCTAGCGAGAAGGAAAATTTTGAATCTTACAAATATTCGTTAGCTGTAACATTGGTGGTCAAATTATATATATAGTAAAAATATCATATCGTTGTACAGTTTATATATGTAAAAATTATTTGGTTTGAATGAAGAGGCAATTTAATTGTTCTAAAAGATCTTTAAAAATACCAATGGTCATCATTTTGATTTGACTAAATCAATTGTATTAAAGAGAGATTTTCTAATACTATGTGATTATTGCATATGATATCCATTTCAGCGCATATATCATTACCTTTGATAATGAGCGAAAACACAATGGGATAGGTATCATATTCTAAAATCACTGTAAAGCGTCCCGTCGACTTAAACGGTTCCTCTGGTTCTTTTGTCTTGCTGATATTTTTGCTTTCATACAGTTGCGTTTTCAACCAAATTGGAGTCAGTTTCCAAGGGTCATAATTCTTGATGTCAAAACTGCAGGTGAGGTTAAGTGTATCCCCGATAGCTACAGTGTGGTTCTGGCTACCAGTTAATATTTCAGCTGAAACGAAGAAAATGGGAAAGAAATGGTGGATCAAGCTTCATCTACTTGTAACAGTCACAAATATGGATTAAGTTATAAGATAAACATTTCTTTCATTTTGAAAATGGCTTTAAAAAGAATATTTGATATTTTATTAGTTTCAAAACTATTCACAGACTTCACAAATTGGCTAAATGATCGGAAAAATATAATGAGCTTTACCTTTTGTTGCAATAACACAAAACAACATGAAACATATATTCATGTTATTAATATCCATGGTAAGTAATTTACGCTATAACTTCTGATAAAGTATTCGCTGCTGATACTTCAAAGTTGCTCAAACAGGGTCCAAATGCTCAGTTGATTTCCCTGCAGCCTGTAAAAAACCACAATTACCAATAACTGGTCAATTTAATTGTG
The DNA here is from genome assembly GCA_001703475.1 of Hydroides elegans. Taxonomy (NCBI): domain Eukaryota; kingdom Metazoa; phylum Annelida; class Polychaeta; order Sabellida; family Serpulidae; genus Hydroides; species Hydroides elegans. The sequence goes on along the minus strand of LQRL01079123.1, from coordinate 21,169 downwards.
TTTATTTGACAAAGCGATAAAATATTTCAAATACATGTTTTTTTTATTGATGCATCATGATAGCAGTTATATCCCATCTCAATAAACATTATTTACAATGTGCCAATGATTAAAAAAATATGTATTTTGAAAACTTAGATATCCATGAAACTACCCAAATCAAATATCCTTAGCATCACTTTTATAATCCTCACAAGTATATCAATGGAAAATGTTCCACTATGATGTGCTCCTTATTCATAACAACTGTGATGGCTTTTAACCTTGTTTGTCAAGTGATGCTTTTCCATAAATTGAATTTCGGAAATCCCATGGTGCGTTCTGCACAAGGCAATTTCGCTATTTAAGTGACTGTTTAATGCTTATAGACTTAAAACTGAATGACAATGTTACTGTAAAAAAAAGTGTACTATTCTATGAAATCAACCTGAACAATGAAGTATTCCAAAAAGCGCCGGGGTCAAAATAAATTATATTTCTAAATTTTGTAACATTCTAAATGTCAAACTGCTTACAACAAAGACAATTTTCCTTGTATGTAGTTTGCGTAATTGGCTAAATTTATACCATATTCGTTTAACATTCCTTCGATTATGATATCAATATCCAAAATACAAACATTATAAAACTTGAAATGTTAATTAATTCAATCGAAGTAAATGGAATGCATTGTTTAATTTTATATAGAGTATATTAGAACTAGAAAAGAAGATTTATTTGCATTTTTTTAAAATAATATATTCACGATATCTCTCAATTTTGCAATGCACAAGATGGAGGGAAGTCTCACTATTTACCTAAAATAAACAGCCATCCGCGTATTAACAGTAGGCTTAACGCAACGGGCACTTCGTTCGGTTAAATAACAATTATATTGGCGTCCGTGTTATTGACAGTCCCCTTTGATTTTTGATTTCAAATCCAAATCTGAAAAATGATCTTTGATGTAATGCTAAATAAGAAATCTAATATAAACCATTTAGAAACCCTTACTATATTGACTCATAGATAACTTGACGAAAGCTGATTTAAATCAATACACCATTATATGAATGTATTACTTTTACTTACGTAACGATATGGTTCTAGTCCGTTATTCACCAGATTTATAGTTTATAATTTTGACTGTGTTTGTGCTATAATCCGTACACATTATTATGATTCTAAAACGTAAAACAATATTGCTTCATACAATGATTCATAACAAAAACGCAATGTAATATATTGTCGAATCGAGCCCTAAGCAAAATATTTCTTTATGTCGTTCATATCGAAGTTAGCTAAAATATTTTATGCAATCAACAGCATTGCAGTGTCTCCATATTATATCATGGCGTGGTCCGTTACGCATTTTTGCTAAATAGCTAAAATAAAATATTTTCCCTGATTAGATTACAACCAAATATATTGCAAATACATTTTATCTTTGTTTCATCTGATCGAAATTTCATCATCCGGTATTGATAGCCATAATATTTTTTTTCAATTTTATATTTTGCATTTTGATTCATTCCACAATTGTATTGTTGATAAAACTTACTGATGGTATGAGATTGAGTAAAAGTATGAAACACTCTTTCTACAGTGCCTATAAATGTCTCTTAGAACAAAGTGTATGACTAAAAGCAACATATGAATAATTGAACTGCATAACATAGTTACAGTGCAAAATAGAATAAATGAATGTCATGGAAAGCAATTTACCAAAGAGACACCCAACTATATATCCAAATCTACTATAAAATCAATTTAAGCATTAATTATGTAATGATATTTAAAGCTAGATAAATAGACTAGGTACACTGAAACTTTGAAATGGTATAAATGTGCATTGTTTAAGCGAATATGAAGATCAAGTTACGTGTGTCGTAGCATGGGTTTTAATTTACACCTAGAACGTTGGTAAGAAATATAAGCAATCATTTTTTAGTGAACGTACTTAAATTTTATTATAACAGTTATTATGCATGATCTATTAATCTTTTGGAGCATGTATTCTACTTCAAAAGCTGTCCTTTAGAGCATTACCTTTATATACTACAATCACAATTATTATATATATAAGCATTTATCTTAGCTGCCTCAAATATTCTCCCTTTTACTTCTATGCTCGAATGACAATGACAAATTAGAATCAATCAGTTACATTGAGTCTGCAGGCACAAAGTCGTTAATAATTCAATCAACAATCTTTACCTTATTATGTCGCATAAGCATTTCGTTCGTTTGTGGTTTTGCCATGAACAGCCGATTTTTGTCGTAATAAGATTCAAAATAAATCGTGTTTAAGCATGCTGAATGGTTCCATTATTTACCGATATGATAGAACATGTCATGATAGCTAACAATCTGCCTTTAACGAAAAATCGTAAATTTTGTAGTTACATCGTTTTACCATCCGACGGTAGATATCATGCTGTGTCGCCAATAAATGTGGACTTATTTTCGCTTTTTTTATTTTATTATAACTAAAAGTTTATTTCATTGCACAATTCATATTCCTTTTGTTACAGGATGAACTTGGTAATTGTTACCCCTCTTGGTTATAAAGCGTGTAGACTCTATATTACGTTGTAACAAAATATCTATCTTGTTATAACATACTGTTTTTTTTTCTAACAAAATATCTTGTATCACAATAAAATATTATTTGTGCTGTAACGAGAATTAACATTGTTAAATAATATATTTGTTTGGTGGTTGTAACCAAATGCTTCTTTTGTTAAATGTGGATTTTATTACAAGATCAAATGTAGGCAAACATTACTAGCTGGATATCATATAGATCTATTAGTTTAATTATACAATCAACAATATTTATGCTCTTTTCGTCTAAATAGAATATACGATTTAATCCCCAAGTAAATACTTAACACAAGTGTTGTTTTTTCTTGCATTATTTTTAAGCATAGAATACACAAGATATTTGTGCATTCAATTACATTTGAGATTTAATTAAAAACATCTTTGAGTTTCATTATATACTGTACAAGCATTTAGGTATAATTCATGAGGGTATTCATGTTTAACTTTGAAAAGCGGTCATTATTACAATAACTATTTTTTAAACCATACCAGAAACCATAAAACTTGTGAATAAGGAAAAGTATGAGCACAGAAATGTATAAACTTGTATATACGAAATAGAATGTATATTGTGAGAACGCTCAAATCAATATTTGAACTGATGCTCAAACAAGAGGGACTTTTTCTATATGATATATAACGGAGGAAGGGGATGGATAGTCCCCTTAAATCCGCGCCCACCTTAGAAATGTTATCCAATTTATTTGTTATGGTGAGATGTTTTATATGTCTCTTATGATGAGCCATTCATTTATGATGAACCATTTATGTACATAAGATATGATTTGACTGCACATCATGTTTTGATATTCAGGTCCCACATTTTGCAACTGTCCATATACATTTTTCCGATTACATTGTTTGTCAATTGCCAATAAAAATGACATTAAATCTTCAGTATATATTAGTTTTATTTTCTGATGATATTGTGCTCCGGTCCAATAGGAAACTTTGTGATATTCTCCGCCCCCGTTTCGGTGACGATCAAAATGTCGTGTTCCCGGTAGCCCCCGGCACCCTCCCGCTCTTCCGGGATCAAAATCATGGGTTCCATAGAAAGGATCATGCCGGGTTGCAAAATCGTGTCCCCGACTTCGCGCAATTCAAGCCCTGTTTTGTGATAATATCAAAAAAAACATGAAAAAAAGATGAAATGTAAGAAATACCCTGTAAACGAACTAGTGAGCTTTGACGTCGTGTCAAACTCATTTTCCATTGTCTCACCCTATTAAAGCGTTGTATAATTTAATTGTTTATTTTCAATATATCCCATAATTATGCTTGAAAACAATTTCATCCCTTGTTTTGAGAATGTTTTGAATTATATATATCGAATAAGTAATATATTGAGAAAGATTTATATGCATTTTCATTGTGTATCATTGTTAAAGAATGGCTTATGGAAATCAAATAAAATATATACAACTACATCGAATTAATTAGTATATTCATGCCAACGCATTTGCAAGATATGACATGGTAGGATTGGCTTTAGCTATATTTATTTTTGTCATAGAGTTGCAACCATTATACAGTGTTAACAGAATGCGTTTCAAATGTTTTAATATGTAGTAAATATTTAGTTGGTAAATATGTGCAACCCGTATAGCTATTCTCGCTTATTAGCCTAGGCTTGCGAAGCAAACCGAGGCTTGTGCAGTCACTATGTCGTTGTTTAGTTGGTAAGTGAGCTAGTTGGTTATGCTGTTAACATTTTGCCCCTTTTCTCCCTCAGTTCTTAACCGATTCGTTTCAAACCGGTATGGTTTGAATCCTTAGAAAGTCCATTCTACAGGGTGTGCTTTTGTAAGCGATCGGGCTTATGTAAGCAAAAATATAAGCAAAATTGTATTTGTTGGCAAATGCAAACAAACAATAAGCATGCCCTCAAATGAGCGATAATGTAGGTTCAGCATCTTTGTACATTGTCATATCTGTAGCCATGGTAGTTAAATTAACTGACGCAATAATGCTGCTCACTGTGGAGCACCAGTTGAACGAAAAATAACATTTTCAGGATGTCGCACCGTCTTATTGCATTTTATCACTCGAGCAGCCTTATTTTACCACCGGTTCAGTTGTGTTTTGTTTTGTATTTTAATTGTTAGTCCTCCGCCGCCGCGTTAGGATTGACCTGGTGCGGTCCGTCCGTCAATAAGAAGAAATAATGGAATGCAATTTTATTATGCGTTCAAGTTTCGCAAAAGTTCTATTTTGACGATTTGTCGAATAATACTGAATTTAGGACAGATGTGTGATTATTTATGGTTGTTTGTACGACGATGCTGATTTTGGACTGATTATTGTCGATTACTGATGGGGGCATGGTGTATTATTTGATACAAGATATCAGGTTGTTCAGATTATGCACATACCGCTATTGAACAGCTGGGGATGCGTAGGTTCATTAATTGTAAAATCAGTTTGGATTTTGATTTTAGTGCAAATCTTTCAATGCGGGTACCTTGCTCGCTCAGAAAATATTTTATGACGGTACAGATTTGATTTTATGCAGGTTAAAAATGGGATATGTGAATTAAATGAATGTTTAAATGTAAACTGAGCGGATATTAATAACAAGAAATGATGCATTTTGGAAAAAAACATAATATATATCAACGGTGGGAAAAAATATATGCAAATATGGCAAGACTAAGACCCCATCTTATAATATATATGCTACTTTCACGGATAAATCGTAAGTACCTTTCAATTACATGAAAAATGTTTTGAAATTATGCGAATTATTTAGAGCCTTACATTTTTTGTTAAATTTCATCAGTTGAGTAGAATGATTCTATTTAATTTGATACATATGTGTTCTGGAGTCTGGCAAAGTTAATCAGCTTGTGTTGATTAACACACCAAGGGTTTTTTATGTAGCATTTATATATTTAGAAAATGTTCGAGAATAGTGCATGTTGCAAATCTTTCCTCCATATGGTATACCATTGTATGTTTGATAGGGATAAATTAATATCAATGTTTATTAGATGTTTATATTACACCATGTGTTGGAATATTGACTTGTTAGAACTTGTCTTTAGCTAAGATGAGCATAGCAAGACATAGAAATATAGTGAATTTTGCATATATTATATTCAAATGCTATACCAGTGTATACTGAATGCAATACAATCATGCTTAAATTCAACGTCTAGCAAATTCAAAGCAGAGCTAAGAATACCGTTTTTACTTAAGGTGATGGATTTGATAAACCTTTCAAATATAGTTAGACATTTGTCATAGTTAGACATAGTTTGATCATATTTAGACATTTAACAACATGCTATACCCTATTCTTATTAGCAGACGAACAAGTTGTCTTAAGTTTCATCTTAGGTGTGACTGGCTACCGATTTTGAACACCATTTGTTATCATTATGTATCTTCATCTGTTAATAAGTCTGGTCTTAAATGCAGCTGTTTAGTTCTCTAAAAATCAAAGGGCTTCTTATCGGTTGCGTTTCATTATTGCGATCCGCATGTCGATATTTGTGATTTCGCTCCTGACATGAATTGATCAAATAAATGTCTCTCATTTTACCGATAAATGATGATAAACAAATCCATACAAAATAGCATAGTAATATAAAACTATCGTTCTCTAAATTTGAGAAACAATTACAAGGTGAAATTGTAGTAAAGAAACTAATTGAACTAAGAGAATAATATCAAATCAAGCGGAAGCTAATGTTAGGTTTATTCGAACACAAGTTCCACTTATCATAACGCTTAGATATAAATAACTTTAACATAAACAACTTTGAATATTTTCTTTATCTATATATTTAGATTAGTCTAATTTATGACAAATTGACGCCGGTGTACGCTTTACTAAATCTTCCCGTGTGACACAGAGATAATTTTAAATAGTCAAACCATACATTTTTTAAGCAATAATTTTACCTACGTGTAAAATTGTCTAGTAACAACATTTTGCATATGATTGATTTATCTATTTGTTACAAAAATACTAATTTAGATAATCGATATGGCAAAGGTCCTTCCTACTTTGTGCGAAATAAGTTAGTTATATTAATCTCCTCACATAATTGATGAATATTCTTACATTGTGTCCTATATGTGTAAGGTTATATTTCCTAAAAGCATTTAATTTTATGTTTCAAAATCTTTCTAGTTTAATCACAAGACTCAGGCTATAGACAAAATTTCTATGATGCGCGGCAAAGAAAATCGGACGCCATCCCAACAAAAATTAAACCTTTATGATCATGGAAGACTTAAATTCGAAAGTAGGAACCCGCCAACATCTGGAATGGCCAAAGTCAATTGGCCGCTTTTGATTAGGCGAGGCAAACGATAGAGGGATGCAGCTGCTACGGCTCTGTGCAATAGAGGACCTTGCTATCAGCAACACATATTACCGATACACAAAGTTAAAACGAGTAAACATAATTATCACCCAATGACAAAACTAGGAATCAAACAGACTGTATCCTCATACAAAATAAATTAGGACACATCGTAAAAAGCAGCAGGGCATACCATTCGGCTGAGATGAAATTTTCCCGTGCTGGTCATATCAAACTTTAAAAAGTTCACACTAACAAAAGCAGTGCCAAGAGGATGCGACGTGGAAAACATTGTTACTCACGGGAAGAAACGATTTATTAAACGACATCGAAGTGGAGCTAGATAGAGCATCCGCCTCGTAGCTCAACCTCGACCCCGAAAATGTAGAAGCCTGTTATTACGGCTTCAAAGATGTAACAAACAATACTACCAAGAGAACAATTGGCTTTATAAGAAGAAAGGAAGTTTAAGTGTCTGCCCAGGAGTATAGAGGAGGCCTGCAAACAAAGATGTCGTGTTAGCACTGAAATTACATCCCATCCCCTAGCACAAGACAAGAATCCTAAACAAATCAGCAAACAAAGTATTGAAGGTGGCAGGTAAAGCCCAAAAAAACAAAAGATAAAGAAATGCAAATCAAACAACTAGGACTAAACCATAAACACAACCATATATGCAACCCTGCCTAACACTTAGGGACCGTCCAAAAAGCTGATTTGCTGAAACACTTTATCGCTTACCTCAACGCCGCGTTCCCCAACCATCCCATGGCAATAGACGAAATCCTCGGGAAAGCAGACGACTTTCCAGCCATTTATATAGAATAACATTGGGCATACTATCAAGGAAATGATGAACAGGAAGGCTCCCGGCATCGACAGTAGCACAGCAGGTGTTCTCAAATGGGTGGGAAGCACTTGACAGAAATGCGTAATAAAATGTTTCAATACATCCGGATTTTACGAAATGACACCGAAAACTGGGCACATATACTGTTGACCCCTATTTATAAGAAATACGAAATCCTGGCAATTGCATAGCCATCTCGTTTCTTGCGATCCCAGGAAAGTTATTTTACAGAATCTGCTAATTTGAATGACTTTGAAGACGGTGGTAGCAATTAGGAATATCCAGTCTGACCCGAACAAGGCACGATAGACGCCATGTTCATAGTTACACAGGTCAACAAGAAAGCCCAAAAGATCGCGTCCGACTACATTTTCATTTCACTGACTTCAAGGCTGCCTTCGATACGGTATGGAATAAGGCCCTGTGGAAATCATGTCCGCAATCGGTAAATACACCAAAATTGTCCGTATCATAGGATCCAATACATTGAGACATAGGTCGCCCTTGTTATCGATGGACACTAAACTGAGTGGTTTGCAGCGAAAATCGGCCTGAGGCAAGGATATTTTCTTCGACACAAACAGGAATTTCCGTCAATAGCGAACGGGAATTTATTTGCGCAACCAGGTGTACATTCCATACCTTTAATTATATGTTTAAGAAGTAATAATATTTAAACTGTAAATTTGTTTTACTAAATGGTTATAATAATATCTTCAAAATGTTATTGCTGAAGAAATCATGAGGGTCTATTGTGTCGAGTTAGATCTAATTCGGTTATTCCATGGTGCAAAGACGACTACGTTAGTCAGATAATGCTTTTAAACTGTCCCTCATTTATATGCGCTTACTCGAGTTACAACTGATGTTTTGTGGCTGACATTACAAACCTCAGGACAATAACTATTATTGTCACAATTAAAGCATATAGCTTATTGAAGTTTGCTTAATAGATATAACATGTTTAATTTATGTTCATAAACATCCATGCAGCTAATGCAACATTTTCAACGCTTCTTTAAGATACTGATAATTTAAAAACATAATTGTTTAACAAGTGTATTGAATACTTATAGCAACATTCCATCAATCACATGTCACTCTAAAAGTTTGTTTAAACTAGAGCCTGCTTTACAGTTGTTTGATAAACCTTTGATATAAGTCTTTTAAGTAAACTTTGAGAATGGACATGCTTATAGTTAATAAAAAAATTGAAATTATTTGTGATATTCAGGTAATATGTGTTCATAGTGTCCGTATAAACATCAAAGACAAAATAAATAAAAATTAAATAGAGAACATTTCTTTTAGATATCATTGCAACTATATGGGTTATGAGTTATAGTGTTGTGTTCTTGTTTATATGTTGATGTTTATAGACACGCATTGCTAAATACAATATTGACCTATATTTTTTATAACAAAATCACTTTTATCATCCTTAGGCATTGTCATAAACATTTTAAAAAGACATTTGAATGTTCTGAAATTAAAGAAGGTTATCTTTAGGTCATCATCTATAGATAGTCCATTCCCAATTTCATAACGATTCGTAATTTCTGGTGACAGCTGGCTTTTCATGCGAAATCTATGATTTTCAATGCAACAATGGTCAATGCGTGCACTACAAGGACCGATGCGACGGCATGATCGACTGCAACGACGGTTCTGATGAGGATGACTGTGGTGAGCTTGAATATTTAAATTCACTATAACTTAATAATGAAATCATTCTTAATTGTCATAGAATATTATTCAATCCTTATTTTCATTCTTTCAGATGAACGAGAATATGATATTATGTTTAATGTGTATTCATATACACATAGAGACACTTCAATTCACATAATTTATCGGTAACTTACTTTATGTAAGTCTCTTGTTCCGTGCTTTGAATTTTGAATTACAATGAAATACATTGTATATTATAATTTAGCGGTAACTTAAGACGTTTATGTAATCAAATTTGTTAATAAAATACATTGTACTATGGACGGAAAATACAAAAAATTAAGCCAACGAATATCATTATTGCGCTTAGAAACATATATAAGATTCAATTACATAATATATATAACTAATTTTCATCAAGTTCAAAATACTAGGTGTAAGCCTGACATAGAAAGATTGTTGCAATGTGTGAGTATCTATTAGATGTAAATTGTCAATAAGTATATAGAACAAAAGTATACCTTTTCACACAGAAAACGTCTCATGCATCTCTCCGAATAATTTTCAATGCGATGATGGTCAATGTATTCGTTATCGCGGCCGATGTGATGCTCGTTTAAGTTGTGACGACGGCTCGGATGAAGACAATTGTGGTATTATATTCTAATAAGAGTTGATATAGAAACGCTAAGACTATTCCTAAAATGCTTATATATAAACCATAACTTACACGATTTGTTTTTGTGTTTCCCTAATTCACATATTCCATTATGATGGGCCACATTCTCAAAATAATTCCGCAAATATGTGTATAGTGCCTTCAACACTATTTAACTATTGACCCAATTCGGTAAAATTCAGCTTGGCGATCCTTTCATACATATAGTATAACATTTATAAAATGCAGGTAAAAAGTATTAGCAAAGGAGCAAGGAGGAATTTTCATACTTATATATTTCAGATATATCGATGTGTGGAAGAAATAATTTCAGATGTTCTAATGGTCAGTGTGTGTCTTATGCTTACCGTTGTGATGGCAAAATAGACTGTAACGACGGCACCGATGAGGACGATTGCGGTATTGATATGATATATGTTAAACAATTATATGCCAAAAACGACTAATTTCTTTAAGTTGATTATACTATTGATATGATATATGTTATACTATAAAATGTGACAAATAGATTGAATCAAATTTATTTACTCATGATCAAAATAACTTACGCGCAATTACATTAAGATAAAAGAAAAACTCAAAATAAGCATAAGAATGTTTATAAGCTACATGGCTGCATTTTTGTGTCATTGATTGTTTAGGACCCAATCATTTAGGACCAGATTTTTTTCATAAGAATTATGCTTTGTCGACATGTATTTTAGGCTTGGCAGTTTGTGGATCTTCCTTCTTTCGATGTTCGAATGGCCAATGCATTCTTTGGAGGAGACGATGTAATGGCGACAGCGACTGCATCGACGGCACTGACGAGATCAATTGCGGTTTGTCCTGTTATATTCTTTTGCGGGTTAAAATATATCTTCTATTTTGATAAGTAAAATATATGATATCTTTGTGAAAAAATATTTATTCCGTGTTGCACGATCTATGACTCAAATAGTGTTCTTTATTGAATGTTTCGAAGATACTTTGAAATAAGAAACGCAACACGCAAAAGAAATAGTTTACACAAACATATTTGGCATTTGATTTATAAGCACTAGTACATACATAGCACTGCACTCACATTATAAAAACACATAAACATTTACACTTAGAATGCGTTTTGTTAATCAACTCCTGACTATGTTGAATTTTCATCAATGAACACGACAAAATCATTTTTTGTTTTAATCAATAATATAAATACAGTAAATTTTCCACTTCACATAAAATCATGAGAGAAGCGGTTCCTACCTAATTAACTTATACTACTCCATTATAACATTATTTCTGGCGGCAATTATAATAAACAGAAAATTATGTATTTTTAATGTCAAATATAATGTGAGTATAGTAATACAAATAAGTTAATACCGAAATATAAACATATTTTTAAGTTATTTACGCCTTGTAATAGTGAATGATATGTAATGCAACACAGCCAGACATGCATCACTGTTATTCTCTTGAATTCTAGCTAAGGCATATAACCAATACGAGCATTCAGGTTAAAATCTCATTTTATACGGATTGATGTAGAGCTATTTCACATAGCTATTTTTCATATTGCGTCGCATACAACGATTGTGATTTTCAATGAATGCCTTATAAGTTATACTGCCTGGTGTGTGTCGATTTTATGTTGATTGTTCAGACTAACATGATATGATGATCATAAAACATATTTAATTTCGCCTCAATTATTATTTAAAATTACATAATGTTTCAGCAATCTTGTGATGTTATCCAGCAAACATATTTTAACTCACTAATTCGAGGAAAAATGTAAAGAAAATCAATAGGCTATCTCAATAAGTATTTATAAAATAAAAAAATAAGGCAAATAAGGCCGCGATTTAAGCACATTACGAAATATTCTTATTTTAACTTAGATATCCTAGTTTTCTTGCTAACCTGAAATTGTAACTAATTAATTAATAACACAAATATTAAGACTATAAAATGACGTATTATATCTTTTAAAATATTCTACAATTTTATGTTATATTTTTAAAACTAGTAATAGAAATTTTTAAAATCAAAATTACATTTCATTTTAAGATGTACTTTTGTTTATTTTTAGAGTCAAACACATGCCCTTCACACCGAATTTCTTGTCCAAGAGGACGATGTATTTCCTATGGTTGGCGATGTGATGGAGACGACGACTGCAGCGATGGACTCGACGAGAAATTATGTGGTATGTTACATATTGAATTTTTTTAGTGATGTACGTTTTTGTAGTTATACAATGGATGGATCACGTGTTGCGTTAAAACCTTAGAACATTATCATTCACTTACTTTTAGCGGGCCAAACATGGTTAGAGCACATGAACAAAAGTTTTAGATTCTATATGCCTAAAGTATAAAATAGGATTAAGCTAATAGACGCGGAAAGCATCACGTGTTTTTTGTTGTATGTTTTAATGTTTTGTGCTTAAAAAAGATGAAAGCGGGATATGATTCTATATTATATAGATTCTATATATTATAAATTAAATCTATAGACCAAACAAAAAATGCTTGTTATGTGCTTGATTTTAGAATCCAACAAAATTAACGATTGAAAACGAAACAATAAGAATAACATTTAGATAATGTTGCGAGAACACATATTGATTCCAACAATCAAGCACCTCTTTTTATTTCAAGCTCAATTCTTGTCGAGTTTGAATTCAATGTTCATATCGTTTGCCAATCATAATGGGATTGGACATATGATTGAAATATCAATGTTTTTTTATGCATTTAAGTGAATTGAATTATACGCGGTCGTAATCATCTCCGTATATTTGAATACAATTGATAGAAAAACCGAAATATAATCAATCAATACAGCTATCAGTAATGGGACATATAAAATTAAAGATTTTATATTAAGCATTCGCTCAATAATACCAAGTTTGAAGTACAACCTGCAGTTATTTTTAATGATATATGTCATTAGCAAGAAACATTTTAAAACATTTAATGCTATCATTTTTACGGATTTAACTCAATTTGACAGTTGATTGCAGCGAGACAAATGCATTTGATTGTCACAACAGAAAACATTCTGGCGGCGGTGGATGTCTATCGCCTTCTGTCATTTGTGATGGAAAACAAGACTGTCACAATAATAATGACGAAAACTTTTGCGGTTTGTATTTATAAGATACTTGGTTTTCTAATATATTTTGGAACTTTTAGTGTGAATAGACTAACAATTCGGTGAACAAACTTTACAACTTGAAACAAATGAATAAACAATGATTATTTAATATTGAGGGTAGGGTCATATACAATATGACTATAAAGTCTATTTTTGAAATATCAACGCTTGAGTATATGTTGAATTGACATATCCTAATGACAGTTGAATGTTCTGATCTTGGATTTCAATGTGAACATGGAACTTGCTTGGCGCCCGATGTAAGATGTAACAATAACAACGATTGTGGGGATCATAGTGACGAACGACATTGTTGTAAGGGCATATTTGAATAAATAAAAGTTATACAACAATAATAAAAAAATATATTGCATAAGAAACTATAACTAAAACTATATAATAAAATAAACAAAGACAATATATAGCCAACGCATCAGCAACTAGGACTGCTCCCACTATAGCGCTTAGTTATTTTAAACATTGGTTTAGCAAGTGCATTTCACAAAACTTTGACATTATAACATACTATTCAAATAGCCGCATGCACAAAACCCGCATTCACGTGCGCCAATGGGCAAATATTGTCGGTGGAATATCGCTGCGATGGACAAACGAACTGTATTGACGGTACTGACGAAATAGGATGTGGTACGTTAAATTGATATAACTAGTACTAAATGAACTGATTCAATTTAATATGATACAAAATAACATGCATTTATGCGCGCTCTCCCTCCAGTCTCCCGGTATATTACATCCATCTTATATATTACGCTTTAACAATTTGCTTTAAATGATAATTAAATGTATAGTAAGCTGTGACCAAGAAAAGCTACAACTCAACTGCGGTGCCGATAAGTGCTTCGATTATCGCTTTCGTTGCAATGGGATAGTCGACTGCTTGAATGGTACGGACGAGAAAAACTGTGGTGAGTATATCATGGTTTAACCAAGTCATTATGATATATCAATAATGAATGTAACGGTGAATTATGTAGCGTTTGAATGAACAATCACAGCACAAACATATTGTACAAAACAATATTTGTATGCATGTGAAACTGTGAGTATCTAATTTATTTTCTTGTAATCGATCACTATGTAACTAATTCATTCAATTTTGGCTTTGTTTAGAATGCCCATCATCCGATTTTACATGTGGCAATGGCAGCTGTCTGCCAATCAAACACAAGTGTGACGGTACGCCTGACTGCACCGACGAGAGCGACGAAGAGACGATTCTGTGTTAGTCTTATTTAAATAATTTAACCATGTACTTAAATCACTAGTTGCTATTCTACATAGACTTTCTATTATATTCATAATTAAGATGAATTTCATTGCATACATCACGTTTTAAAAAAGCAACACATTGCACATCGATATTTAACACTTCGCAACTTATTTTCGCGACTAATATTTTGAGGTATACTTTGAATTTTAAAATGAGTCCGTTTGTGGTGGATAATTGCATTAATAACGTGTTAGTATATGTTAACATAAGAACATTAGTGAGGCTTTTTATCTAATTGAAGGTATCTTCTCAAACAAGTCGATGATTGGATTAAGCACTGGAGGCACCGTACTGTTCATTCTTGGCCTCGCCGTCTCTATTGTGTGCGTTAAAATCACACTACAAAACAAAAGAGCAAAGAAGCCTCGCAAGAGACTATCAAGATCTGCGGCACGTCGAGCTGTGGCAAGAAATGACACGGAAGCCCAGTTCTATGAAGAAACAACCTTCGCCAGTGGGACGCGTACTCAACTGTCGACAAACTACACACCAATGGTAAGAGATCCGTATGGATATGCGGATATCTGGTTGGAGGGAGATGTCCATCTTCCAGCTGATTCATATGACGACGTGCGCGTGAACAATTATCAGATGGTATTTGAAGAATATGATGGCCCTTTCCCAAGAAATCCCAAACGACGCCAGTCAACAGTGAAACAAAACTACCTGACCGTGCTGCCATCCAAAAATGACGCTACTAGCCAAGGAAGAACCAAACTTAACAACTCGTTGAGCATGGATGACTTGATGCGAATCAAAACTAAAGGAGAGCACTTGAACAGTTCGGACGACATGCCTATGTTAGTAAAGTTTTGTTTATTATGCTAGAATAAAATATAGGTTTAGGTAAATAATGCTAAATCTAATTTTTTGATCTTACAACTTGGCAAATACATATGATACAATCAAAACATATTGGGAATTATTTTGAAATTATACATTTACTGTTTCTAAGGTTGATTGTTTGTTTTTTTAGACCCGAATCATCAAAGGACCCATACTACCTGACCGTGCTTCCGACCCCTGGTGCTCTTTCACTGGAAAGTGACAATGACCAGCAGCCAACTGATTTGCTGCTCAGGGAAAACAAAGAAGGAGCACAGATGATAAGAAGGTAAGATATGTGTTATCTTAATATTAGAAAACAATTTATGTTCTCTTGGCTCATTTATTTTTACAAAATGAGAATTATCAGGTTGGAATATATTCTATTCAGTATTACGTTACCATTCTATGTGTTGAACCGTTTTGTGCGTGGTTACTGGTCTTGTATTTTATCTAAATTGCAGCTCAGAAATGGAACCGGACTACATGACCAAGCTGCCATCCACGAGAGATGCCCATTTTGAGTACAAAAATGCAAAAGAAGTCTCACCATTGAGCAAAGCGGATGCACTACAAACCAAACCAAAGCAACCGACAGCAAGATCTACTAAGAGGCATTTGTAAGTTAAGTTTTGAAATTTTCATATTTCTATGCGATTCGGTCAAGTAATTGAATTACCTTAAACATCATACATCACTATGTGACCTGTAAAATCATCGTGAGCAGAAGTATCATGTAACGATGTGATACTCAAATGGTCTACAATCATGAAATTCGTATATGTGATTCATGTTTCTGCATCTCTTTTAGAAGAAAATCGACAAAGAACCCAATAAACCTGACAACTATTACAACTTCATCAGCCCCTCATTTTGAGCGAAACACCAATTTCGACCAACCGATAAGCAAGACAAGCATGCGGCTGAAAAACATCAAAGGAGAACAATTAGAACGGTCTTACAAACGTTCTTTGTAAGTTTACTGTAAACGCCTACAAGCTGGAATATACCTAATATGAAATTTTATGAAGGTTATATTTATAATATTTAAATGTATATCTTTACTATTTAAAAATGTTATATCTTATATGCAAAGATTCTCTTGTTGGATATCATATGTTCGTACGTTATGTATTGGTTGTGCAAGAAAAAAATGTGTTTTATTCAATTATGTTAAAAGCAACCCAAAGGGCCCGCATCACCTGACCATGCAGCCCGCCACCTCTGCCACCCGTGGAATAAATGACAATGAAAACGAACCCATGAGCAAGACCAACATGTTGGTGAACAAAGTGAAAGTAGACAACATGAAACAAGCTGACATGAATAAAACCAAAGAAAAGCAGTTGACACAATCTGACAGCATGTCTGAGTAAGTTTGATTTCAACGGTTAATGTTTCAACAGATGCTGATATGGCGTTTATCAGGATTCCATTTAGAATCTAATTAGGCAGTAAATACTATGGCGTTGGTGAAATAAAATGATACTATACTATTGGCACTGTTAATACTTGTATGATGAATGTGATATGATTTGATAAAGGTTATTTGCAAGGTTAATGGTTGTTAAAATTGCCATTAGAAACAGATTGACAAAAGACCCGTACATGACTCCAGCCTTTGCTGATGTTCGTGCTAAAAGAATTGTCAATATCGAACACCAAATGAGCAAGACCATCATGCTGAAACCCAAAATAGAAGAATTGACAGAATCTGGAAGCATGCCTCTGTAAGTCCTAATACTACACTTATTAAACAATATAATGTTTTATCTATTAATTAAATGTATAATAATGTACTAACAATAGACAGTTATGTACCTGGTGTTGAAAAATAAAAAAATATGAACATTTATAAGAATAATGCTTGGTTGAAATAAATAATGATTCTGTGTATGTATAGTGTTATTTTTGTTGTAAAGCAAATCTGGACAACTTCCACAAAACCTTACCATGCTGTCAACTGCTGCTGATTATCATAGTGCAAGAAGTGACAAAATAAATAAACCGATGAGCCAGACCGACATTGTGAAACCCAAAAAGGAACAGTCGACAAGAGATGAAAGCAAGCCATTGTAAGATTATATTTAATAATAAATGAACATTCTAACCATTGATTGTTCTATTTGTTGAATCGCACATGCTAATTTTTCGTCAGATAAACAAGCCTGGAGATCGTATATCTTTGTTTTTGTTATTGGTGTAGATGCAATACTAATTATGCCCATTTTTATATGATTCAGACGGGAACCAACCTTTGATCCGTACTACCTAACTATGATGCCAACCGATAATGAAGAATCTTGTGAAGCAAACCTAGACGTCGGTTAAATTTGAAATGAGTGAAAAAGCACTTTGCAACGATATTATCGGAATTGGTAGAATATTGAGAGATTCCTGTTATATAATTGGTTTTGTTTTGACAATTAATATAAATACTAGAAAATAAGTCAAGGTTATGTTTGCACTTTTTTGAAAAATGAAGTACTTACTTTGGTTTAAACAAAATAATGATTTAAGCTAAATAATGAATTAAATATTGCAACAAAATAAGTTAAATATTTTTGTGTTAGATTAAATGTTGTTGTTTCCCGTCAAAATGAAAATATATGACAAGTTGGTAAATGTGAATGTACCTCGTTTGATTTAGTGCTATTTGATTATTTGACTAAGTTCTTTATCAACATTGTATTTGTACATAATTGTGTATTGCATTGTAAACGTCATGTTATTTTCAAATAGATAATTCATGTTTTGAGACAATATAAGACAACTACATTATTTTGGCGATAACCAATGACCAGTTTTGTTCTTATAATATGTGTTTCAACTCATTTTTGTTAGGTTCTCTATTTCGATAAAACATATTTTTGATTTTAAACCTTTAAAGTTATTGAATTTATACTAAAGGAATAATCTAAAGGTCTGAATGAAAAAAAAAAATAGCAAAAACATATACAGTAAACTATTGAGTAATGAGCCCTTGTCTCGTGTAAATAATAAATATATGAACTATATATTCACTTTCCTTAAATAATCATTATCTCAAATTTATTTATTTAAAAGTAACGTATATTCTTATTAAAGATGAACTAAGTGAGTTATTTTTCTTTTTCGATTTTATAATGTCTAAATCGTATCTAAATATTAATGTATTCACAAAAGAAAGTATATTAAAGTCTAATAATGTATATTAAAGAAAGTGTCATATTTACGTTGAGGTGTTTGTTATTTTGGCGATTATTATTATGTTTTTGTTATTTTAAAGAGAGAATAATTTCATTATAATGTTTAGCTTCACAACTAGAAATTTTTAGTAGATTCATATAATTTAGATACAGGTAGCATATAAATATAACTGGTTTATGAAAATACATGAATTTGCGTTGCGACTGGTTTAAAATTTCTTCTTTTACATATGTGTGTATATTTCCTTTCTTTATTTTTCTGCAAATAAATTTTTATGTTAGATGTGTGTATAAAAATACAGATTCAGAAAAATGACATAGAAATTATATCGAATTCGGTTTCAAAATGTTAAATTGAGAGGTTTAATTTGATTTCAATAAAAATTAAGTTGGTATAAGTGTACGATGCTAAGTCAGAACAGATTCTTTACAAGGTAAAGCATGTAAAATCCATATCTAAAAATATGCCAAAATGTGTGTATCATTTAACACACATGTTAACCAAAATGAAAAAAAAATACATTTGTATAATATCTCGAAATCAAATTCTGTAACATTCAATTTGCATCTGTTAATGTATTATATTCTAAATGTATATTGATTATTTTATGTGTTCTTATTTTCTATATATTATGCCCTAACTCTGCAAATATGTGACAAAAATGATAAGTAATATTAAATAGCACTAATATTTTATTTTCAAATTATAAATAATATATAATATATATATAATTTTGAACTATTTAACAAAAGGATTTATTAAAAAGAGAAATCATAGTATGATATCTTGCAGTATGCATAAGGCCCAATACATATACATACACTTATTAATTTAGATATTAAGTTGAGTTATTAAATTAACATGTTGATGTTTCATTTACAGAAAGTTCATTAAGCTAACCATATACTTGTTTAATTCTTCTTATATATAAATGCTTGCTTTAAAAAAAACTTATTGCAGTAAAGGTACACACATTTTTATTATTTTGAATGGTTGGTTGTATTTTAAAATGAGGTGGTTAAGAAGTTAGATAGTTCACATGAAATTTATAAACAATAGGAAATATCATTGTGTGATTGTGTGAAACAATTTGGGTTATCGTCGTTTAAGTGTTTCTTTATTCGAGTATAATTTTGAAATAAATATGAATGTCAATTTTGAAATCGAAATTCAGAACGAATTCAATAAAACTGCAATAAGATTTTCTTGTTTTTTTGTGTATAAGTAGACCCAGTATGGCTGCTGGACCATACGGTCGTGAAATAATGAAACATTCGGTGAGGAACGGTAACAAATAAAATAACGAAACTCGCCAGATCTATACAAAAAACCAACAACGAACTATTGTTACTTATGTGCAGTTTAAGGAAAGTTATATATATGTAATTTTATTTACCAATGGTGGGTATTAACACCGTTAAGAGCCTAACACGAGGAAAAAACTCGATAGAACTGTGCAAAACTACAACCTGAATAGTAATTGTTAAACTCTCTACAATAAAAGAAATGGTATAACATTTATTGAGTATTAACTTGC
The DNA here is from genome assembly GCA_001703475.1 of Hydroides elegans. Classification (NCBI taxonomy): domain Eukaryota; kingdom Metazoa; phylum Annelida; class Polychaeta; order Sabellida; family Serpulidae; genus Hydroides; species Hydroides elegans. Next base: position 1,087 of record LQRL01079123.1, on the reverse strand, counting down.
TCAACAAACGAAATCAAATGGTTTTCAATTCTAACATAGCATACACAATACATAACCGTTGGGACAAAGATACTATCTACTTAATGACTCATGTTTTACCATATATGATATATATTTTCAAAGAGAGTGATCGGATATATTTTACATTTATAACGTGACGAAATATTTTGAAATGCAGAATTATGTTAAATCACATGTGTGAATTTCGAATATGACATGGGATACCTATTGAAGTATATCAATGTAAGGATAAACAAAACCGTTGAATCGTATATACATTTCACGGTCATCATGGCTATAACTGACTTCGGAACAATCATGCGTAACTGATCCTGGCGTTTTAATAACAAGGTTTTAAGTTATGTAACACAAAACACATGACTAGAAACTATTCTGCAAAATTATGTATAAAATACAGGTAATAGCTACTCAATAATTGGTTTACCTAATTAAAAAGAAAAAAACTCGGAAGTATCATGTATCAGTGTTATTCATAAACTATAAGTGCCTGTTTTGATTACTTGATATAATTCTACACACTGGTATTTTGATTAGGAGCTCTAAATCAGTCTTACAATAAATTAAAAATAAATTTAAATTACAATCGAAATGAGGCGCAAAACTCTCATTTTCTAAATACTTGTGAATCACAATATGGCGTAGAAATTTTATATTTCAACCACTATAACATAAACATTTGGCATAGAAGAAAATTTTTACAACAACTGGAGAATTGAGATGTTGCATATACATCTCATTTCGATACTATTGTGAATCAATGTTTTCTTTTGCAACAGTAACGAAACAGGACCGACCTTCAATTATATCAAGCTGATCACATTTATTGGAAAAAATATTCATATAACAAAATGATAACGAAAATAGAATATGCAGATTCGATCAATGATGACGTCAAATCGACATTACAAACCTTTGTAATTTAAACTTGTCGGCATGCGTAACCCATTTCTTGTGGGTATCAACATATATTTCGTTGTGCTTTATATAACGTCGTGTTGCTTTCTGGTATTACATGTGTTTATAAAATGCAGTCATTATAATCCAGCAAAAATATATAAGGCGTATT
>LQRL01079119.1:0-11349 GCA_001703475.1 Hydroides elegans | reverse complement strand
AAATTGAGTTATTCTCGCAATATACATGCAGTTAATTGCAGTTATGTCTTTATGTTTCCAACTGCCTTGACCGAATTTACGTGGTTATATATAGGCAAGGCTTAACCATAATATTACGCAAGTCATATCCAGATTATGTGTCTTAGGCCCCCTGCATACGTCATGAGAATAAAGGATTCTTCTACCTGATTGAATTAGAGCAATCAGAAATTTTATTCGGAGCATGTTTATAGACAACTTTTTATAGACATTACGAAATATCTAAGAGACGTCACTGTTTATTGTGCTATTGACATATTCATTCGAGTAAATCAAACAAATATACATGTATGTACAAACTGTATTAATGTATTATTAAACATTGATATAAACAGTATTTCATGATTATATGATTGTTATGGATACAAACAATATATTTGTTTAAATAAATGATATAAACAATGTAAATTAAAGAACAATAAGGAATAAAGTGGTAATATTTTAATTCCCATGTTTAATTCGATTGTTTATTTTACAAGGGTAGCTCGGATATTTTCTGAAAATATTTCATTATTTGTTCAGTGATGTATGAAAAACTGCTTATACTGCTTATACGCCAAGGACCTTGCCACATCGGTGTGTTCTTGCTTGTTTTTATTCCAAACCCAACTCTTTCAATGTATACGTTATGGGAAACTACAAAAAAACCACCTGAACGCAAGTCGACTTTTTTCATATAAAATTCATGAGAAGACATGGTTTGTAAGGGGGACAAAAACAAGTAAAAGCTTCCCTGTTACTAATTTCATTTTAATGTTTACAATCGTCCAAATACATTTTGATGTGGATCAATCACAAACATTCGACTATTCCACCTTGTCATTTTAAACCGAGTTCACCCGGAATAAAAAAAAAGTAAAATATTACGCGCTTTCGGGAAACAGAAGGGATTAACTATATACAATGTTTTTTTTACAAATGTGGCTTTCAGTTTGAAGCGCATAACTAGTGTCTTGAGTTTTTTTTCGGAGCGGGTGAGCACGGTATGATTTATCATTTATTTTATACTATCTACGAGTAAAACAAAGAAAATGTATTTATAACTTTTATTCAACATAAAAATATCTTAACAAGAAACATCGCATAACACTTAAAAAAAATAACAAGAAAATATTTTATTTGATACATTTCCATATAACTCGAAAAAAAGTCGAGGCAGTTTATGTCTCCATTGGACGTGAACTTGTTTTTAACAATAATGATCTATGGATACACATATTTTATTATCGTATCATAGTATTTGTGTATTACGCTAGGTTTTATTTCATTATAAGATAACCATGATTTTTGCTTATTTCATTTCAGATCTTGATTTGTCCAGAAGCTCAATCATATATCCCTATATCCAATTTTGCAACGCATATGTTGATAATCATCATATATAGCATATGTTGGACTGATCAAATCTTATTTTATGAGTATTTGAGCTTAAGCTTGATTAGAAAATAATATCTCATGTTTATATAAAAATAGATTTTGTATAGATATCACAGCTATATCGAGAGAACACATGAATAACAAATAAATAAGTGTAAATGCTTTGCAAACAGCATCGTATGCCAATTTTTTTTCCACATATATATTCTCAATAAAGGTCAATTTGCAGCTTAAATGATTCCAGTATGATAAATCATGATACTATGCATTATCATAGCTATTTTCATACAATTTTGCTATGCATAATATCATTCTCTCTTTCATTTGTTATATTAAAATAATAAATATATATTTAACAAAGAAGTCATATGTAATTATTGGTAGATATAATTTGTTTCTAAAAATAGTCTTACACACTCAACAAGTAGCATGGTTGTATCTGGAAATTTAAGAAAGGATAATGTTCATAAAAGGATAACTGGAATATATAACTCAAACCATATTTTGTCGATTTAAGGATAAGCTCGATTTCAAATGGTGCATCTACCAAACCTCAGAACGTCATGCCATAGCAATAACATTTTTTACTTATTGGACGGACGGGCACTCCTTGAACATTCCTCGATTCAAGTGGAATAGGAATTCATAGAAACACATCAATTCCAATATTTTCGATTTTACATTATTTACGAGGAAAATGCACGATGATTAATAAGATGACGGAGGTAAATCTTTCTAGATAAAAACGTAATTCATATTGATTCAGATAATCATATATAAAATAATATAACAATTGATGGTTCACAAATACAAATGAGCTTTAAACCAAACGATTATAAACAAAATTATCTATTTTTTTTTATTGATTCGGTGGATAATATGACGGAGCAGCCGGTACTCCATTAGCATCGATTGTATTATCAACCGGCGGCAGGTTATTTGTTGGGGGTGCCGGGGGAGCATTCGGTGCTACTCCAAAAGCTCCCGGGTGGGTGTTCTGCTGGGCAAATGAAGCTCCCGGCTGGGCATTCGGTGGGGCAAATTGACCTCCCGGTTGGGTGTTTTGTACAGCAAATGGACCTCCCGGCTGGGTATTTTGAGCTGGATATGAAGCTCCCGGGTGGCTATTCTGCATGGCAAATGAAGCTCCAGGTTGTGAAGGCCGCATACCATATTGAGCACCTTGGATACCGTATTGGTTATGGGGATTGTTTTGCATGGCGGGAGGCGGGAGGTTTCGGTTACCGGGAGTCTGCTGGTACATGGGAGGGTTCATGGTTGTCGTGGCATTGCGGTAGGAAGGTGGAGGCGGCATGGTCGAACTGCAAATTAAGATCAATATATTATTTCAAGCTTGGTTGATATGTTTGATAATATACATATTTGTTGATATCAACTCAATAATAAATGAATGATTAAATATGAAATCTGATAGTCTTAATATCAGTTTTTGAAAGTGGCCAGGGAAAGCAGAGTAACACTAAAATAAGCATGGCAATCCAATGAATCTAATCAAAAGTACAATAAATCCGACTAAGAAAATAAATTTCATAAATAGATATTTAACTTTTGTTTTCCATTTTTTTTATATGTATATATATTTTTTGGTTGTATTATGCATTGAATTTTAGATTTTGTTCAAGTCGAGTTTTATTTCAATTGAAGTAAAACTTTTTTTTAAAGTATTGCATTGCATAATTGCAAATTAACCATTAATCAATGCAACATATCAATAGTGTCCAGTAGATTCAACCATCACCCCATAACTGACACCGACTAATGTGTCATATTGCCTTGTTGCCCAACTTGGTTGCCTTTATAGACAACTGTCTTGGATACATTCATTAAACGCAAATGTCCACAAAATAACACATAATAACTAATTAAGTAACCCAAATATATGCTTACACTGGTTGTTGCATCCTATTGCCTTGTTGCCCCACCTGGTTGCCTCTGTACACAACCGTTTGCGGATATACAGCCCCACGTCGACGTCCGTTTTTAGAGGCTAAGCAGACGACAATTATGACGATAACCACGCAAATGACAATCGGAAGAACAACCACCAGCATCACAATAATGATGACTATTGCAATGGCTAGGCCTGCGTTCACTGTAAAAAAAGGACAAAACACGATTAAGTATTCAAGTGGAGCAAAGGAAATCTAACAAACCACCAAGCGAAGATTTATGTTGGAGGGGGGATGGGGATTGTATCGGCGTGCATTCATCCCCGGGCCATTCTAAAATTGAGGTTTTCAACCCCTACACACGGCAAATGCATGACGCCTTTCATAACTATTATCTTGTATTTAAGTGTTCTTTATATTAATTACTTTAAAACCAATTCGCTCAAAATCAATTTGCCTATTCTTACCGACCCAGCCTATACAAAGTCTCATCATGACCTCATGCTGACCCCATATGAGTTATTATTAGGTCACCATGGCCTCATGATGATGCTTTGTGAAGAATGGGAATAACATAAATGATCATTCAAACGTGTTTTCGCAAAACATCGATTTTGAAATTGTCACATTATAACCCAGATCGATCAATTGATTCTCATTTATTTCCTCTGTTTTTGTCCAGATAGCAACGTCTTTTAAATGATAAACCTTTACCTCAAAGTCAGTTTTTGAGTCACCCTAAACGTGAGGCCAGTTTTTGGGTCACTTTTTATTTGTAATACAAATAGAATAAAATATATAATTTTTACATAACAAATAACATCATGGACAAACTTTAGTATAAACATATCCAAACTGTTATTTGCTATATAAAATGAGTATATTTCATACTATTCCTACTACAAATAAAGTAACTCAAAAGCTGGTCGCCCTTTTAATTCGACTCAAATACTGATTATGGGGTCTACCTTTTGTTTCATCTTCCTCGTCATGTGGTTCACAATCGCCGCCATTGGAATCATCAGGATCTATAAAAAATAGATACATCAATAAAAATTGCATTAAGCGAAAGGTTCAATGCTTAAGAGTCAACAGTAATAAATAACACATTTATGAGAGAATATGATGTAATGTTTGAACATACGAGCACAAGGCTGACATTGGACGCTTTTTCTTACATTGGTGAAACAGATGAATGGGAAATTTAAATTGGAAACATAATATTATTATATTTTCAAAGACTTTTAAGAGACACCCATAGCGAAAATCATCAAATTCTCGGTTTGTGAGAGAGTAAACACAACCAATACAACCAAGCCTGCATAAAAACCATCATCATTACCTCTCGCTGGGCTCATATGAGTATATTTAGCTCATCATAAGCTCACGATGAGGGAAGCATTTAAAACGCAAATGTTATCACGCCCTTAAGAAAAATCGGATTGTTGCTTGATTATTGTCCCCTTTTGTAATCCATGAAGCGACAACTCACCAACGGTTGTATCATAAAATTCGAATCCACCTCCCGTTTGAGAACTGTCCCTATGTCACACGTTTTATAGATTATGAATTAAATTACTATATTTATGATAAGTTTGACTGAAAATATGGTTACTGACAGAAATGCTTAATACTCACCGACGGCTGTATAATAAAACACGAATCCATTTCCAGTTTGAGAGCTGTCTGAACTGAATGTCACATAGACCGATTCATCGTCGCTATAAACCGGACTGAACGACGGTATGTAATTGGTACCGCAATATGTGCCTATTATGCCATCGTCACCTAAATGATAATAAATGATAATGATTTATAACAGTTATTTATTTATGCTTTATTATATCGAATATATATAAATTATTGTAAACCGGATTGCACGACGATATATAGTTGGTTCCGCAGTACATGTCTATTATACCATCATCACCTGAATAATGATAAATGAAATTGATACATCAATCGCCTAATTTATATTTCTGTTACATATAGATTCTATAAGATTGTAGAAGGGATGGAAGGTCGATGCACAGTTTCGTATGTATAAATAATTGTAAACCGGACTGAAGGATGTTATAAAGTCGGTGCCACAGTACGTTCCTATTATGTCATCATCACCTGAATGTTAAAATTGAAAATTATAATTGATATGGAAGAACGACACAAAGTAAACGCAAAAATTGAGGGACGTATTTGTCAAAAGGTAGTTGAGTTTTAGTAAGGATACTTCGTATCATAGACTTCTATATTTGAAAAAACCGTGAATTAATTTTACCATCATCACCTGATTTTATTTAAAGGGCATCGTATGGGCAGATTTAGAGGTAATGTTCTCTATTATGTACTGAAGAATGTATTACATTTACCGTCATCACCGCATTCAATTTCCATCGCATCGAAAATACAAGTTGAAGACGGTTCTAAATCGAAACCAAAATCCGTGTACATCTCAAGAACATATCCATTGGGCGCTGTTATAATCCAACATTCGTCATAATTGCTGAAAAAAAAAGAATATTTTTGATTATACATTTTGTACTCAGTTTGTAGTTATATTATTCAGCTGTTATTTTGCAACATTCTGAAACATCTTAGTAATATACCGTAATATGCAATGAATGATTGATATCAATATGAATGTACATGTATATGGATTCTGCTTTATCCATTTTTTTTCTAAACTTCAAATTGTACTTATATGATTTGCATATTATAATTTGCATTTATCAATATTTTTATAACCAATATCCTACTTTGGGTACTCAAACGAACCGTGACCAGAATGGGAGTCGAACGATTCTGTCACTCCAATAGAGGCAGACAGCTCAGTACATCCTAGATTATAAAAACAAATATTAGAAAATACATATTAATGATATTAAGAAGACAACGTTGTGCATGAACGGTTACAGCGCATACTGATATGGAATTATTGTATTTATACTATTTTTGACTATTTATATCGGATTTTTGATCGCAATTATCAAAACATAAATCACATACATTGACAATTCATTTCAAGTTTTATTTATTTGCAAGGCCAATCCTTATGGGCGAATTACGATTCCCGGGATAAAAAGAGAACCAATTTTTTTTTTGAGGTAGTCGATTTTAAAGTACATGCCGAGTCTCAACAACCACACCATGTCGAAATTAACCCCGGGGCCTTAGGTTTAAATATCCGGGATAGGAAGGGAAACATTACGCGTCCGTATTTCGGTTACAGAATATATGCCAACGCTCTGCCAACATCTTTAGCAACATTACAGTCAAGGTCGTATTTGAACCCCTTTGGGTCTTAAGATATACAGGCAATCATTTGATTATTATTTTCAGCCTTGAACCTGGATGGCTGAGATACTCTCACGAAGCAACAAGCTATTGCAAAGGGACGAACATATACATGTACGTAAAACCACCATAACCCACTCGCCCAGACGTCGAAAGACATTTATTTTTGGGTCCATATGAAAGTTGTCCTGTCCCGTTTTCATCATCGTCGTAGAAAAATTGTCTTATAACATCGTGACTAAGACGGACACAAGCAAGACTTGCGTATTACGTCAGAACGTAAAGTACGCCCGGTAAAGCGTCGGACCATGAACCACCCTTGTCAAATAGAAAAGGCTCGAAATATAAAGAAAGCATGGAATAAATAGCAACAACCTACCTTTACAAATAGCTATCACCGCAAGTAACAATCCAGTGAAAAGTGATACGTAAGCCATCCTTTGGTATATATGAGTTCGAAATTATTCCTGTTTATGTTTGATATGTATAAAATATATATTACACTTTATATAATATCACTCAACAATATAGTAAGCGAAATTGTCTAACATTGCCAATCCGTGTTAATGACATGGTATATCCCGTGTATATAATCAATAAATTCTGCAGCAATCAAAAGCAGCCAGCGATTCATTCTGTGGATTTTTGTCTGCTGAGAAATCTTCCTTGTTGACAATCTCACAGAACAGAACAAATATGATTTTTTTTTTATTACGTTAAAGGAAATTATGTTTATGGAATGAAACGGTTGCACTCTGTTTTGAGCGAATCGGGTTTGGCACACATAAATATAGCGATATTTGTTGTACTTTCAGATGGGCATGAAACATTTATTCTTGCAACGTTTTTCTATCCATTTTCTTTATCGTTCCTTGCGGCTAAAAACAAGTTGTTTCTATGCTAAAACAGATAAATCGTATGTTTACGTAAGCTGTATGTAAACCCGTTTCGTAGCGAATTTTGTCAGATTAAACCAACTTTCAAAATATTTTATTGGGTACCTCCTTTCTGTGACGATTCCTGCAATGTTTGTTTCCAGAGCATTTATTGATTATCTAATGCATAGCAATTTAGCGTTCATCCATTATGCATTATCTTATGTGGGATTGGATATGGCAATTATATTTTATTTATTGATAAAGGGTTAAACTTCTGCAGTTTCAGAAGCAATACAATGAAAAGTAATAGATGGCGGGCCTGGCCACATTTAAAACTTTAGAAAGGTTTTTTTCTTTCTCGAACCCTGTCTTCCAATGCATTCATGTTTTGTGGAACTGAAACACACACATTAAACGCTTTGTTTCAAATTTCCTGAAAGTAATATATGGGAAGACCGGATTTGTTAGAAAACGCTTCCAATGTGACCAGGCCCGCACTGTTAAAGTGCGCTGAGCCGGTAATCAGATAATCTCTTCAATTGACAACAGTTATGAATAATTAACAATAAAAATACAAAGTGCTAATTACAAATTTAATCTAGCAAAGCAAAACTGATTTTATTTACACCAAAACAAAAATTATGGTCATTCTTGATAAAACATTGTCATAATATAGGTCATGGTGTAAATAAATCTACTTGTCGTGCCGTTTATATGACAAACAGAATGTGGTTCAAAAACTGGTCGCGTTTTAGGGTGGTGCAATTAATGGTCAAGAGGTCTATATAGTTTATAAAGTGCATCTAATTTATGAAGTACATGTAATTGAGGGATAAGATCTGATGAGAAATTAATATTTTTATTAATATTTTAATATTATGCGTAATGCATTGTGGTGACAACAGTCCCGTGCGCACATTTAGGGCCTGGCCACATGGGAATTGTTTTCTTGCTTTTCTCCCTAAAAGTCTATCAAACCTGTCTTTGAATGTATTCCCTATGGGAAATCAAAAATTACCAACGTTTAAGTAGCGTTTTGAGATCCCTATAAGGAACACATTGGAAGATAGGTTTGTTAAGGAAATAGCAAGAAAACGCTTCCCATGTAAACAGACCCTTACTCGACAAGACTTCGATGGACGTCGAGAGAGTGTGCTCACTTTGGCTAATAGAAGCGTTTATTTCCCAGACGTTTGCGTTCATGCTGGACGTAGAAAAATTGTTTCACCGACGTCGCACAGAATACAATCATGAATATGATGGTTATACAATGTCAGGAGGTAAAATGGCATGCATGACGTTTTTTTCCTTATTTTCAAGGTGCTGCTTTGTGTGAAATAGCTAACTCGGTCATACAACTTAGTTAAGTGAAATGCATTATTAATGTGTTGATGCCATACATGCCTTTTGTTGGGCTATGAGTATTTGCTCTTGCAATAAATGCATTTATGTATTTCGAAAGACCATGAAGTAAAACATATTGGATTGAGCCGGCGTCACAAAGTATAATGACACTGTATGATTGACGTGGTCCAATCCAGTGTTGCCAATGTCGCGAGAAACAAGCGAAATGTCGCTTGTTTTCAGGGGCTTTCGCGGGCTTTCGCGGGTTGCTTGTTTTTCGCTTGTTTTCGGAACTTTATTTTTTGATATATTTTCTCAATGAATTGTTGTACTTAATTGTGATTTTGAAGATGAAAAAGTGATATTTTTAAAAGATCAAATTTGATAATTTTGTTCACTTGTTTTTCGTAGTTTTCGCTTGTTTTCAGCGAATTTTCCGCGTTTTTTCATCGCGAGAGTTGGCAACACTGGTCCACTCAGCTATTTCATTTTCGTTTTCTTTAGTTCTCGACTCATTTACATTGAATGTCAATGCACCCCTTTCGATGGCTAAGTTTATTTTCTTTTGTATAGGAAAGTCCTAGACTTAATGGAAATGCGCGAATTTAAATGGCTATATCCTGTAATGGTCCCCTTTAATCCGTTTAGAGGGCTTAAATCACTATGATGCCCGTTGTTTCGTGTATGGGAAATTAACCATAGGGGAACTGATACGGGATATAGCCATTTAAATTTCCGGGATAGGAAGATAAACATGCAGTTCCGTTAATAGGTGTAAGAGCACTCACTCTGCTGAATTCTCTAGCAACACACCACAGGTGGGATTGAAACCCGGGACCTTGACATTTGGAGGCAAGAGTTCTACGAATCCAAATATATGATTGTTTGACCACACCATGTCGAAACTTTCCTTTCAAATGCAGAAAAACAAAAAAAAAACATAAAACTAAAGTGTATTTATGATTTCACTTCATATAATACTGATACAGGCATTGTCAACAAATAACTAAAAATTCTTTTAGAGATACCTCTTATGGTTCTAAATTTCTTAAATAATGAGCTTAAAAAACAAATATATCTAAAATATAGCAAACAATTTAACAATTAGTTCGAAAAAGCCAATAGCTGATTTTATAAATTTGGAGACTATATAATCAAGTTTAATAAAAAGCTCTCTTTCGATTGAAAGATTTTCTAAACGTTACAAAAAAGTTAGGTTAAGCACAAATTGGTAATTGCTGTATACGGTACTATCGATATACATGTATGTGTGTCCTTTCATTGTATCATAATAATAATCCAGCCGCTTTCACACACATGTTTGTTTCAGGTTCAGGTTCTTGAGCTTAGTATGGTGGCGGCATTTCAGAATATCTGAAAAATATAAAATACTCATATTTATCAATACTTATATTTATTCATATATAATATATGTTAATGTATCATTGCTTATTCGCATCAATAGAACATTATATCAGGTGTAGATTTAGAGATGCACCCCCGTTTGCTCTTGTAATTTTAAACATTTGCGCCCCTTCACATATTAGCTGAATATACACTTGCATTTTTTGTACTGTGAGCAAGTATGACAAAGATTGGTCTAAGATAACAAGCCCCGGATAAATCATTGTCTAAATTGAAAAAAATAATAATTTAAAGTACATTTAAACATGAATAGAACATTATATCAGGTGTAGATTTAGAGATGCACCCCCGTTTGCTCTTGTAATTTTAAACATTTGCGCCCCTTCACATATTAGCTGAATATACACTTGCATTTTTTGTACTGTGAGCAAGTATGACAAAGATTGGTCTAAGATAACAAGCCCCGGATAAAACATTGTCTAAATTGAAAAAAATAATAATTTAAAGTACATTTAAACATGAAATCTAGTGACATACATGTCTTCATAAGCGATGTTTGTTGATAAAATAAATAGTTTACAATTTTTTAACGTTAATTTTAGTGAGACTTGTTTTGCAGGGAAATATGTGTCATCTGTATAAAATGCTGTCAAAGTGGGTACGGTGATATAATCGGAGGTGTGGTGATTTTCAGTATAATATAATATCTAACCTTGATATACCACGATGTCCATTAATCTCGGTTCTATTGCTCTATCTCTATTGCCCTGATACCCTTCATATCTAGGTTCCCTATGCGGTTGGGGTTCATTGTAATGATGGTTGGATTGGTGATGTGTATTATAACTATCTATTTATATATACAATACTCTCATGCATATATCCTACCTTGATTTATCATAATGTCCATCGTATCTGGGCTCCATATGTCGATCCCTGTTTCCATGATACCCTTCATATCTAGGTTCCCTATGCGGTTGGGGTTCATTGTAATGATGGTTGGATTGGTGATGTGTATTATAACTATCTATTTATATATACAATCCTCTCATGCATATATCCTACCTTGATTTATCATAATGTCCATCGTATCTGGGCTCCATATGTCGATCCCTGTTTCCATGATACCCTTCATATCTAGGTTC
>LQRL01079111.1:7761-26334 GCA_001703475.1 Hydroides elegans | reverse complement strand
AATTGAAAAACATTTGCAGTTGTGGAATTATGGTAAAAAGCATTTTCTCAACGATTCGTCGATGCACAATCCCCAGTGGCGCTCGTCGGCACCGAAGTCAAGGCAACCTGTCAAAGGAACGCAACAAATATGAAATGGATTAAACAAATTATACAAAACGACGAAAAAAATATCCGCTCCAAGGTCACGGTAACCTGTCATGGCAACCAAGTAAAGGTGATACTTATCGTTTTTGTGCATAACTTATAATACCTCAAAACTATTAATTTATTATAAATAGAGATAAGATGAGTTTCGCCTAGTTTCAACCGATATAAAATCGGTTGTCATTTAACATTTCAATTTTTTTTGGGGAGACAGGAATCTATAGTTTTCAAGCGCTTATTTGATAGATGCAAAGTTTAACTAGTGAGAAATGAATTCGTCTTAATACGTTTTGTTATTCCCGTGGGGAAACAGACGTTCGTCGGAAGGTTGGAGTCATGGTTCATCTCAGATCGTGTCATGGTCTCAACAGACAGTGTGTCTCCATTACCATAAAAAATAGATATTAAAACACTTACCACAGTTGATTTCGTCCGCGGCCCCTAAGCAATGCACCTCGCCGTCGCAAACGAAATCCTGATGTAGACACTTGAAGCGAACAAAGTCCTCGAAGCATTTGAGGGTGGAGGGAGGGCAGCCGGATGCTATTGGAAATAGTTGAATTAAAAATTATGTGATTGCTTACTTTAAGACAAAAAGAGAATAAGCTATATGGCTTGTTACATTCCAAATTCCGAATAAAACCACAGATAAAAAAATGTTTTATAAATTTGACTGCTATTTTTTTCTCCATCAGTAAACAAATGATAAGTCGAATCGATTTTACATGCGCCTATTTGCATAGCAAAATATTATTTTATTGCGCTAAGCCTGAATATATTCCCATTCATGTCAGGTTTGTTGTTTTTCTTTGCCCCCCAAAAAACGTTAAAAGTGAGAAATCAACACTAACGACATTCGCGTTTCTCATCCGATCCATCCATACAGTCCGCGTTACCATCACACCAGTTGTGCGCAGGAATACACGGCCCCGTGTCGCATTGCACTTCCGAAGAGGGATCGTCGCACTCTGAAAAAAAAAAAAACGAAATGAACCATGGATAAAAAAGCGCTTCATGGAGCTTGATTCTTAGGGAATTAATCGAAATCACAGTGATATTCATAGAACACACTAGGTCAAATATCGCCAGATTTACTATATTATTCGCGGCGCTTGGAGAGAAAGAAAGATAGATGCTAACTAGTTTTGATCAATGAAAAGTTTAAGCGCGCCATTTCGCAAGGGTAAGCTTTGCGACACATAAACTAGCCACATTATCACATGTAATCGAATAAAATCCATTAACGTTTATTCTCGAAAAAATGAGTAAAATAAGTTTAGTCGCTCACCGCAGCCTTTCTCATCGCTCAAATCGCTACAGTCATCACTGCCATCGCATCGCAGCGACCCAGCGATACAGTGGCCGCCGAAGCAAGCGAATTGGTCGCCGCTGCAACCGCATGTGAACGAACCCTCGCTGTTGGTGCACGTGTCCTCGCAACCGCCGTTGTTCGAGGCGCATTCGTCGATATCTATGAAGGTATTTGGTGAATGTCGCTTTAATATGATATTAATGGTTGAATATGAAATAAAATTAGAAAATTTACATTTGACCTTGACCTCCCATTATTCCGGGACCTTGACCTTCCATTATTCAGATGACCTTGACCCCCCATGATTCCGATGACCGTGATCTCCCAAATTTTCGATGACATTGACCTCATATTATTCCGATGACATTGGCCACCATTAATTCCGATAAACATTGACCTCCCATAATTTCCGTTAACTTTATCCTCCCGTTATTCCAATGACCTTGACCTTACCTCGGCAGTTGAAGCCATCGCCTTCATATCCGTCAGAACACACACATGAATAGGCGCCTTCTGTGTTGACGCATCGTTGCGCGCAATTGTCTGTGCCCTGGGCGCATTCATCCACGTCTGGAAAGAGGAAGCTCAAATATGTGTTTTCGAACCCTAATTATAGAGGCTCTAATTGGCAAATTCGGATTACCGCGATCGGAAGAAAAACCCATTACATTTTCGTATATCAGTGTCAGCACACGCCAAATTTCCACCAACAACCTCGGGATGGATTCGAACCCGGGACCTTGAGATTACGAGGCGAGTGCCCTACCACTTAGGGATGGCTTTATTTGCATATCATAAAATATATAAAGATGAACTGAAATGTATCCAACAGGAATGAATGTACTGTGTGATAAAAGTATTAAACTATACTTTAAACTAATATTTACTTTAAAAGTTATAGAAAAAATCTGCTTATTTATGAAATCCAGATTTTGTTCGATTGAATTTAGAACGAAATAATAACTAAAAAAATGTATTTGCGATAAGAGCCTGGAATGTATATAAGTTCAATATGTTCAATGCAAAATATGTTTCTAAATGTTATCTCACAAAGGAAACGGTTATCCAAGCCAAATTTATAATAGATTATATGGAAACCTCACCTCCACATGTTAACCCGTCATCATTCAGCGTATACCCAGATGGACAGGTGCACACATAGGAGCCGTCCGTGTTTTCGCAGTCGTGCTCACAGTCGTTATTCGGCAGATCACATTCGTCAATGTCTAGAAATGCCAATAAGAATAAGATTCATTGTTTCATCAATGTTGATTTACATGTAAGTTGCGGATCAAGATGCTTTTCAACCGGGGGCGTCAAAAACGGATGTATAGAGCAAATCAGGGTGGAGAACTAGGGGGGAGGCACACAAATATGTTTTTGGCATACCGTATAAGGGAATGGGTGGGCGTAGCACCAGGAGCTTCGGTAAATAGATCCTTCATTTGATTTCGGTATCCATTTGACTTCTCATTTTAAATTATTTGTTCACTTGAATTCTGCTATTGTCCTAAATTCTTATATTTTATTCAAACAATGTAGCATATGTTAGTTAATGGTTTTTACATATTTATATCACAGAGTATATGTCATAATAACATATTATTACCTTCACATATGTCGTTCTCGAGTTCATATCCATCAAAACAGGAGCATGTATAGGAACCCAGCGTATTGTCACAATTTTGCGTACAACCGTGACTATCGCCCGCACATTCGTTCGTATCTGTTCAATAAATAGTTTTGAAAACGTTTGAACATTTATTACATCTATTGATAAATTCACCGCACGAATAGTAAAAATATCAAAGAACGACGGAATTAATTTAACTCTTGTATTGAGCGTTTTGGAGACATGTTTTAAAAGATAATCCTGACAGGAAAGAATTTAGGAAACCCTAAACTCCCTTTGCGTATTGAAATACTAAACTTTTTGTTGACTCCCATAGGAAAAAAACATTGACAACCCATGGTTTGTTAGAGAAATAGCTGTGAAAAGCTTCCTGTGTAGCCAAGCCCTAACTCGGTGAATTAAAAAATATTTAAACGATATCAATGCTTTATGTAAAATGATCCGTTATTGAAGGGCACTCCACGACCCAGTTTTCGAAATGTGTTAAATCGAGCATCAAACCAATTGATTCATTGAATTTCACAATAAACAATCAAATTTAGAAGAGCAATTTTTACAAAAGGTGAGGAACACCTTTTGTGAAAAGTGAAATAGAAATAACCTTCTGTTATAACATTTTTTAATAATATTTCTATTAATAACGCCTAGCTATGTGTTATTGAATAAAAAGAAATTAAATGTTTCAACTAAAAGGGTAAAAAATAGAGAGTTATTGAAAAAAAAACTGTTCCCTAAATTCTTGTAGCTAGATCGCATTTTTCGAAAATTTGTAGCTAGATCAATTTTGAAAAGGAATACCTTTTTTGAGGGACACCTCTTGGAGTGCTCTTAGATATTGTAACCATGCCCCTTTAATCAGAACTTCAGTCAAAAAGTAGAGACAATGAAATTTATATTCTATAAAATGATTTGCAATACCTACCAATGCATGAAAAGCCATCGGCTTGCAATGTGTACCCTGGCGGACATTCACAAACGAAGGATCCGAGGGTGTTGGTACAAAGCTGCTCACAGTTGTCTTGCCCCGCCACACATTCGTCTACGTCTTAATAAAAGACAATAAAAATATGACATTGATTATTTCATGGAATATTTGCCTTATTGTTTTATCACATGTGATAAATTAATCAGGTAAATATTCCACTACTTTATTCAACGCTTGTAAGCGTTGAGTAAAGTAGTAAATTTATAATATGACAAGCGACGCTGAGTAAATATCTGATTGAAAATCAAATTGACACAACTAGTTAAAGGTAATTTATATTAACTTAGTGTTTAATTACGATATAAATGTGTCCTCTGCGTTTATTAACGAGTTCGAATGAGTGAACCACTGCCTTATAAGGCCTTTCAAACGCAGCCATGCGATGTCGTACGACTGTATGCTTCTTGTATACGCAATTATACGTAATCATACGCCGTCGCACGATGTCTTTTCCAGTGAATTACATATACGCCTAACAATCGATATCCCTCCGCCGGGAGTGAATACTTTTTTTGTAACGTCAATCATCCCCACGTTGTTTATGAGTGAACGAAAGCTATTCGAATCCATACGACGTCACACGATTTCGTTTGAAGTGTTTGTGTTTTAAGAGTTTAGTTGTCGGTTCTTATTCTGAAGATGTACACTTACCGATGCATACATCTCCACCGGGCGCGAACACGTATCCGGTATCGCACTCGCACGCCGGTATAGCCAGTGCGTCGTTGCACACTTGTTGACAGGCCAGCTCAGTACAGATGTCGCTGAATGAATCTATAATATAATGAAAATGTTGTAGATATTTAATAAACATACAGGAAAGTGCAATTCATGTGGCCCATAGCGTAATAAGAGAGATAATTTGACATAATTGTATCTGCGATTCGAAATCTGATTTTGCAGCTGAATAATTATTAGGAAGATACGTTGAAACAGTGAATTTTTATTATATGCCGTTGTATATATAATATTGCTAAGTTAAATCGGTGGGTTGTTTATTTGCTATCGTATTGACCCGATTCAAAATAATTTCAACAAGACGTTACCTGCCACTAGATTAGAACTGACATCGAATTCTGTCGTTTGTTCCAATGTTGTTCTAATAGCATTTGAATCCTGGCAACAATCAAATTTGATTTAGTTATTTATTAGTTACAAGCGGATGGGATGAGAATATATATGTTGATATACTTCTCTAGAAGCCCTCTGTGGATAGCTCTTTGAGGGTTGTGGTCACATCTGGGTAGTTTCAGTTAAATACATAATGTCAACAATTAAATGCATACACTCTTTATCAATGAATTGCAAATGAAAATGCTGATAAATGAACCTGCCAGAATATTTCCTAATGATTATTGACAACACATAAGGTAGAGATCAATCTTTAAGATAAAGCGTTGACTGCCCCTCAAGCTTGGTTTGTAACATTAATACAGTTTTTCTTCTGCTGTAGCAAGGGTTCACAATATTGTCTGGCTTATCGTAGATTTGCTTTGATATCATTGTTTATTTTATTGCCTTTAACTTAACGGCTTATTTTATTGAAATACAATAGCACTTACAATCACAGTTTCTTCTGCAGTTTGGCCCATTTTGGTCACGCTGTAAAACACTTGAACACTTCCGGAGCTACAAGTAGAAAAGGTTCATGACTTTTATGTTACCAAATCATAGTACGTAAGAACTATTGAGAAATCCTGTCATAAAAGTATATGCATGTATATATGAAGTCATTTCTTAAAGAGATAAATGTCGTTCTAATCTTTTAGTCATTGCATTTTTTTTTTGCAAATATCAATTAAGTCATAAGCACGATCGTACCGTTGAATTTATATAAAATAAATGAAATTACTGTATATAAATAATATGACAAAGTTTATTATATCTTTATCCACATGATAAACAGTTTTGTTTTGTAACATGTCAAAAATGGTATGATAGAGTTTTGTCCATTTTGTTATGACCAATTTGTTGATATTACTTCAAGCGGAAAGATAAATTACAGCTATGAATACTGTGATTAAAATAAAAATTCAATCGACATTATTAAATTGTGCAAATTATTTCGCATTTATTTGTCAATTACTTTACAGTCCCTTTGTATCCATGGCCCATCATTTTAAACATAAATTTGCCTTATAATATATAATAACAAAATGTTGACTTACGCGAGTGCTCGGATGTGACAGTTTGAAGATAACGATTGGTCGTCAAGAATCTGTAGGGTAAAAAAAATCGTAGATATTTTTTATAATTATTTGCCTGGCGTGGTCGCAACCACAAAGCGCTTTTGATTTTCGATCGAGTAGCTTAACATATTCAAATTGATTATATGCATATTTATTGAGGCGTCACATGATAAGATAGCGATACATGATGACGTTGAAACAAACTATGCTATGCTAAAATTTGTCTGATCTTGCAATGGAAATACCTTTATATACATTTAGGTCACACAGTAATTTCATGTAAAATATTTTTATATTGTGTTAAACATGCACAAAAAATGTAATGTATAGTCTTTATCCGAGGAGAATATTCAAAATCAATATAGTCAAATATGGAGATCATAAAATTTATATAAACAAGTCTCTATGACCTTCCGTTTTAAAAGTTCTATCACATACAAGCTCAAGTGTTGAAACACCGTTATTATTTGGTTATTTTGGCCAATTTGACAACTTCCGGTCGGGTGTTTTTGACCGAAATGGTCAAAGGCACATCTACGGACCAAAACCTTTTATTTGAGCCTATAACCAAGTTTATATAACCTTCCATTCAAAAGTTCTTGCCTGTACAAAAAGTATGACGGACAGACGGACAGGCGGACAGACAGACGGACGGACGGACACCCCAAACCTATAGGACCCCAACCTTTTGGGTTGGGGCCTAAAAAATAATAAAAGCTATACGAACCACATCACAGAATCGCTCTTCAAAATCCTGAAATGCCTGTGAATCTGGATTCGCATAATCAGCGTCGTAAACCTCGTCATCCAGGGTTACAATGCCGTGCACTGCCGACACCTCGACATCTGAATAGTCATAAAGATAAATGCAAAGTCAATTGAACATGTATGAAGTTAGATTAATGTCAAATCATTTCATATAAGATTGACTACATTGAGAACTCATTTCTCGGACCCATTTCCCGGACGCCTTGCTACGTATCGACTTCTGATGAACTTAATTCGAAGTCACGTTGCCGTAACGCCGAAAGTCAAAATAGTAAAGTCCATTAGAAGTCGTGGTACGTCTTGCCAAGTAGGGGCATATCTCAAATATAGAGGGGCTTGGATAACAGGAGCTATATATATATTGTATCCAAGTCTGACCTTAGAAGGCTGACCATTTCAATACACAATAAATAAAAATGGTCATAATTGCAATTACCTCCAATGGTAATGTCCTCTGCAGGGACATTCCGGATGTCACCCATGTTGTCGATGAACACGTTGATGATGTGAAGAGATGCCTACAAATGAAATGTGAACATTTAAAAAAAGAAGAAGAGAACAATAACAATAGATGAAACCAAACAGTCATGAGTAAAACACACAATGCTAATTGATTTTGAGCAGCGATAACACACACTATTTCTATCGTAAAACCCACGCAAAAGTAATTTACTTTAATCGTATGTCCTTTGCCCAAAGACATGTGACTTTATAAAAGTGAATAGTCAGGTACGTAATTTGTCACATATGCTTGCGATGGTTATTGTTTTGTAATTTAATAAATGATTTTATATCTAAGTAATTACACCATTGAATAAAAACAGATGATTGATTATGTCGTAGACGGTCTGTCTACACCTAGAGCTGAAGTTAAAAAGAAAATTTCTTCAGAACCCCTTTTATTCTATTATTTTGATTCCATATCAAGTATAAATCATGATATGAAATATAAATTATTTATAACAATATATTTCTATTTAATTCGTGTCTGTTAGAGAATTCGTTTAAGTGTTCTGAATCGTGTAAGGCTGCAGCTACGAAAAAAGTAGCGATTCTTGTCGCCATTTGCGATTATCACTGTTTTTCATAATGTATAAAATGAAAAGGAGCGATTTCACACAGAACAAAAACAATGAATATAGCAAGTGATGACAGGAATCGCTACTCTTATCTAACCACAGCCTTATACAGGTTATAAAATAACAATTTCAGCATTCAAATATAACAATAAAGCATTCAAGAATGTGTTTTTATTGTTTAAATTAGAGTCATCTGGACCCATTATAACGTAAAGCACAATTATTATTTCTGATTACAACAAAGGCAACACTAAAATGAGACATAAATATAAAGACCTAAATTTTAGGTAAACGCACCTGATAGATCATCTCTTCTCGTTGGGTGTCCGTCCTATTGTCGTCATCGGGTCGGGGAATTTCCACAGTAAAGCTTACATGAAGACTGCCTTCTCTGGTTGAAAGAATTAATTATACAAAAGTCAGAATTTACATGGGTTTCTTAATATACATTTACGTATGTGTACATTTGTATTCACATTATTTGCAAATTTGCAATAATTCGTTTATATTTTCGCCATTGCAGGAGTAATTGAAGTGAGTGAAAGTGAAGTGGCAGCGAGCAGCAGCGGTTCTTTTTTTGTCAATTATAGAACCTTCTAAAGAACGTACCAGCACCACAGTGACTGACACTGAGTTACCGCTCCTTAATTTTTCCGCTTCCTGTGAGCAAATACCTTTACGTTTGCGGTTATACAACTACAACGATGATTTTTTTTCCATAAGTTGGTTTGAACTTATAAAATAAAATTAAGAGGTGTGCAATTCTTGATTTATACTTCTAAATTGTATAGTTTATAGTTTTTTCATCTTCGAGAAAGGTCTTATCAAATAACTTAATATAGGGAAATTCGAAAAAGTATTAAATTCTATATATACTAGATTTCTTGATGTACTATATCAGCAAACTATTAAAGCTTATTCAAAACTGACCTAAACTCCCCGACGGAGCAGCTTTCGTCGATTGATGAGAAGTAATCCGCACTTGTTGCCTATGAAGAAAAATAACATAGAAGATGCATTTGATAAATGAATTGGACGTTACATATCATAGTTATATTTGTTTCCACTGCTCCCTTACTCAGCTGACTTTATTAATTCAAACCTCTTTCTAGGGTATATTTAGCGATTCAGCATAAAACCCTGGTTATATACTTAAAACATTGCTTAAATGTGTTTTATTCTCTCAAATGTCCGACTCTGCTGTTTTATTTGAAATAAAGTATATATTGTATAATGGTGCGGTCAGCGGGACTTCGCGTCTACGTCTGAGGAATTTAAATTGGTATAAAACATAGTAATCCCTGTGGAATTAATACCGCTGGGTTTACTTTGTTTTATACCGATTTAAATTACGCAGACGCAGACGCAAAGTCCCGCTGACCGCACTTTTATACATTTTTTTTGCTTGTTGCGACGTTGACATTTAAAATATAAAAACAGAGAAAAGTACTATTTGTCAAAAAGTATAATAGTCAAATATAATAATATATATAAGTATAATAAATAAAAAATGCTCTCACTTCATCGCAAAATCTGCGCTGATAATCTTCATATTGTGACGAATCTGCGTTGGCCAGATTTGAAACATAAGCCCAGTTCGTATCATCATTGATGACTATTTCTCCGCTGATGCTATCCGTCACTACCTCGTCACTTTTATCTGCAAAATATAAAAATATGTTCATTGTTGAAAAGGTTATTTGATAACCAAATTTCGTTCAAATGAGATGGTTCTCAAAATAGACCTGTGTATCGAATTTTTGGACAAAACCAGGTCCATTTTGTGTTGGGCCATAGTTGTACGTTTTATGTTAAGGTTTATTCTTATCACACCCTAATGTATTCTTACATTAACCATTTAACTATTCATTTGAAAAATGTGAGTTAAATATATTGTATAGTTACCGAGCAATAAGCCACCAAAAATGTTGACTATCAAAATCGGGTGTATCAAATTTTTTGGACAAAATATTAAAAATTATGAATCTTCTTGATATGGCATAGTAGTACAATGCTATATTGTTTCATGGCTTTTAAAAAGTATTTTGAAAAGTTTAAAGGCGTTTAGGACCAGTAGCAACTTGCATATATCGGTGAAACTTAGAAATTTAGGGTGCCCAATGCCCCTTCTCCCGTCAACCAGTCAAGAGGTTTATTGTGATTGGCTAGTCATGTTAGATTTCATTATTTGTATTCATGTAGTTGGAAAATCCAATTTGTGCTACTTTTTACATGAAATACGTCGCAAATAATGTTTCAAAGCTTAATATCTTCAAAATTTGTCTAATTTTCCTCTGTTACATAATTGTTCTAAATTGTCATGCCAGAATGCGGGGTCGCAGGACATTATTTTCAGATTATTTCATTCTCAAAATAAGACAAATATAATTTGTCATATATATTAACACAAATCATTGAATAGAACACGACTAGCCTATAACAATAAATCTCTTGACTGGTTGACGGGAGAAGGGGCATTGGGCACCCTAAATTTCTAAGTTTCACCGATATATGCAAGTAGCTACTGGTCCTAAACGCCTTTAAACTTTTCAAAATGCTTTTTAAAAGCCATGAAACAATATAACATTGTACTCCTATGCCATATCAAGAAAATTCATAATTTTTAGTATTTTGTCCAAAAAATTTGATACACCCGATTTGGATAGTCGACATTTTTGGCGGCGTATTGCTCGGTAACTATACACTATATTCAACTCATATTTTTTAATTGAATAGTTAAATGGTTAATGTAAGATTACATTAGGGTTTAATGAGAAAAAAAACCTTAGCATTAAACGTACAACTTTGGCCCAACATGAAAGTGACCTGGTTTTGTCCAAAAATTCGATACAAAGGTCTATGTGTTTTTAATTATGAAAAAGAAATTATTATGGGTCATCTGACAAAGCCGGGGCAGTATTCACTCATTTTTCGACTGTTTGAGTGCATCGTATTGATGAAACGATGAAATATTAAATACATAGCAATGATGATAAAAATGAACTATATATTTTGGGTTGAGTGGGGTGGCTTGGAAAGATAAGCGCCCTGTATGGCTTTGCATCACCATTTAGATATTATATAAAACAAATCTGAAATTGACAGGAAGATATCAACTTGTCTCTATCATTTAAGATATTTATACACTGAACATATGCACCGTACAGTCTAAGATACATGTATGTTGGATATAATACAGTTATATATTTGGTTAATTGGCATCATACAGACGTACCATCTCGACAGGCCGAAGCAAAACACAAAGCCTCACGTCGTGCAGGAATTTAAAAACATATATATATAAATTTTCTGACTAACATTAAGGGTCGATAAATAATTAGATCAGATAAGAGACCATAACCATAACCTTTCGGCATGGCCATACATTTATATTTGTTTAATATAAAAAGTAAGGCGATATGTAGAAGATATGCATGGGATACATGGACTGTATTGTTGCGCTGAATCTCTCTCATTGCTTGAATGGTAGCTGGAAAGTCATATAGGTTAAGATGTCACTAGAATTCCGTTCGAGCACTTGTGTCTAATCGAAGCTTTTAACATGATACATTTGTCGATATAGATGTTTGAAGGGCACCCACGACATATTTTTTCAAAGAGTTGTGATATCAACTTAAAACAACACAACAATTACGAAGAACAACAAAATAATATTTTTGTGAAAATTCAAAGGGTGTTCCTTTTTTTCCAAGCCAGCTGGGCTGTTCCCCCTTTCCTAGCCCGCTTGCAACAGAAACGGAACACCTTTGGCGAAAAATGAAATGTTGAATATAGCCAAATTATGTATCATATTTTATAAATTACACTTTATTAGACAATTTCAAGAAAGTTTAATCAATTTCGAAGTAGTTATTCCCACTAATTATTGTGAAAATGAAGAATTTATCAAAAAAAGGTGTTCCTCAAAGTGCTCAAATCTCCAAGCTAGAATGAATTTTCTCAAAATTTCCAAGTCAGCAGGAAATCGGTGGGTAACACCTTTTTTTGAGGAACAGCTC
Organism: Hydroides elegans; assembly: GCA_001703475.1. Taxonomy (NCBI): domain Eukaryota; kingdom Metazoa; phylum Annelida; class Polychaeta; order Sabellida; family Serpulidae; genus Hydroides; species Hydroides elegans. The sequence goes on along the minus strand of LQRL01079111.1, from coordinate 14,203 downwards.
GTGAGGTGCTCTTCATTTTTAACGAAGTTGCTCGAATATATCGAGTATGGTAAAACGGCGGAAGAGGGAAGAGATATATATTCACAAACAATCAGGACCCGCAAAATTCGTTATCACCAACTTAAATATTATCCTCAGAATTCATTGAAAAACCGACAATTTTAAATTATAAGGAAACATGTAGATTATCGAACAAAATTACTATGCCGTTTCAACATTGCGCCTTTATTCGATATTTGTCCAATGCATTCGCAAATCCAAGATCCATCATGCTTGCAGTAAGAGTTCTTTAGACTTGACTTTATCAATCATTCATTTATAACTGCGATTGTTTCAGTTTTTGAAATCTATGTTTATTTCAGGTAAATGTCTTTTTTTCTCGGAATGCATTGAAACATATCATTTTGTGATTTATCTTGAAGGTGTTGCCAGCTAATTATTTCATGAGTCATCAATTCAAATGGCAAAACTTCCTTGTTACAATTTTAAGATAACTTGGAGATTTAGAGTTCTAATCAATATGTTTAAGAAAATAAATGCCCTATGTAAATGCTGATGATCTAGAAATGTTACACATTTAGGATTAAAATATATAATATAAAAATACATGCACCGTTATCATCCTTTAAATTGATTTTACTACAATAAAAATGAATCTAAATCTTCATAATATATTCAAATACTACCAACCTTTATCGTCCTTATCATTGAAGACGAACACCCAGAGCAGCACAGCGGTAAGAGCGATGACCAAGATGAGCACAATCACGAAGACCACAATGCAACAGGTTTTGCTGCCCTTGTTCTCTTTTTGTCGTGAACGGCTGTCTGGATAGTAGCCAGGGTCCGAACGCTGCCGTGAGTAATGCTCACTGTTTGGGGGAAAGCAAAAAGGCAAAATTAAAAATAGTATTTTCATTATTTATCATAAAATAAAGAAGTAATCAAAAAGATTTTCCTTAAATCCCCCAATTTATAATCTTTTTGTAGTGACCACGGGTAGCCGGGGTCCGAGCGCTGCTTTGAGTATTGGTCACTGTTAAGGGAGGAAGTGAAAAAAAAATTAATAATTTATTATACGCAAAAAAGTTTTTAAATGATTATGCTTATGACTTAAGAAGTAAGTCGCGTTCTTGGTTTCCTAGACTATGAGGAAAACTAGAATGCTTCCTGCGATCATTTTGGGACAAATCATTAAAATCATAAATAGTTTCTCGCACAAAAATAACTTGTATCTTGGAAAAAAACCCTTTTGCAGTTTGCATCATTGCTATATTTATAAGCTATTATTAGGTCATTCACATCTCTATTCACAACCTTATCGCCTGAGTGAATAGTTTTTACGATTGATGGCATCTTGGCCTTATATTAAGCTGTTTTCCGAACATGCAACGTTGTTCTAAATCTATGCTTTAAGGATTGATACGGGCCGGTGTCAAACTATCGCTTAATGTGCGGTTACATTACAGCAGCGACAATCCCGTAGTTGCTTCGATTTTAGCTGTTTTTCTTTCGGTATAATATCGCAAGATGTTTAGCTCCTTGCGATTTCAGAAATAAAGAAAAAAAATGTGAAAATCGAAGTACATGTAGGGACAGAATTATCGCTACATTAATGTTACCGCTCCCTAGTTCGATTTCCTAAATTTTCAATGATTACATAAACTAGCGATCTTTGAACTATTAAATTAAACTAATCATTTCACCTTGCATTGCCTGACACATGCGACAAAAATCGCAACTAGCGAAAAACTAGCGAAAACATCATACGCTCGAGCGATGTGTCGAACAAGGGATAATTTCCTTGAAGGAAATATAGCATTGATTTCTATTCTGTTATGTAAATCGCCTATATGTAATCAAACATTTATGAAAAAGCAATGAGCGACAGGATTTTTGAAATAAGTCATACGAAGAATATGTTGATAATCGCGTTTGCCGGTCAAAATCACTCATTTTATGCAATCGGGGCATTATACGATTTATGGTGCAATCAACAACTTCAGCGATTAATATAAAAAATAAAATAAAAAGACAGTCAAATAAATATCGCTGGCGATAAATAGATTACTATATTTTCTTCCCAATTTGTATTAAACACCGAAGTGCGCGACCTTATCTTTCCGGCGTAAATTCTATAATCGCAGATTTATGAGATGCCAACACAAAATAGTTGGTATTTCCAATTAACGAAGACTTAGAAAATGCAGATTTATTATATAAGTGAATGCAAAATGATACAAATGTATGTACATGTAACACATATATTTTAATTGATGTTTATCCCTTGAAACATACCCTGGTTCGAAAAAATAGTTGGGTGTGGTCGCTTTCCTTTTAAGCTTCCTTATATGATTGTTCAAATATTTTATTCACACAAAGTAACGTTATGTTGATATAAGCACGACCCATACCGACACAGAACCTTACATTTTTACAGTTTTACAATTTTACTAGGAATCCCTAGGACCCCTCTTAGCCCCATCTCTTAAAAAAACGTAGGAAGTTTGTCCATATATCTATAGTCACAATTTTCAATGTTAGATAAATGAACAGTTTTATACATGCAGATTCACATTAAAATGGTAAACCGTATAAACTCAATGAATTGTGTGGTTTTTTTAATGCGTTGTACTACAGTGATTTACCGATATCGTTTTCTGTATTCCGGAGCAATATAATATCCATCTGGTATATACTCCTGTTTGTTATAATATGGTCCGACAGTATATAATTGGTTATTGTAAGTGTAAAACGACATTATTTTTGTAAATCCGAAACGTTATATGCTTCAATGCCAAAGCCAAACTAAATAATGTTGCTTTTATTTCAACATTTATGGAATGTTACTTATACATGTATATGTGACAGAGGAGATAAATAAACTGGTGCCAAATGTAATCATTGGGGGCTGGTAACGGAACGGGATATAAATTATGGGTTTGATGAAAAGGATAACAAATAGTAATGATTTTGCCGTTTACGACGACTTCCATTCAAGTAACCTACATCGCGAATCAAATTCTTTAAATGCATTTTTGGTGCACTTATTTTTTTAAATCATTTTGACGAAATCTTTCAAAAAACCTCTTGCATAGACACTATATCTTATATAGAAAACGCATGTGAAAAGCAATGATTTTCCACGATAACTTATTTTGATGAGTATTTATTGTATGTGCTTTGAATTGCACGTGTGATTTTAGATTGTTGCACAAAACATTGGTTTAATATCAAAGCAACGCTAAATATCACATATGCATTAGATTTCTTATAAAAAATATCCTTTTAACTTAAGAAAACGATGAGATCACGTTCTTTGTATTAATTACTGATAAAATTCATATTATATACAATATATATGAACATGTATTTAGGCCTATCCATTGAATTGTATTTCTGAGCTGCATCTCAAAAACATGATATTGTTAAATATGAAACTTACTCCGAAATCTTATTCATTTTCCAGTATTTCTATTCATTTTGATTCGCGCTGAATATTTATTTGTCAACATTCTGTGAGTCTTATCCAACCATTGATTTTTTTCACAGCGACAACCACCCTTAGACTTTAGACAGGAACGATAGTTTCCTATTGTAACAAACTGGATAAAGGACAGAAGGTGGTATTTCAATAACGCATAAACGCCAATAGTAATATCAGGATGAATAATTGCCCTGAAACATTGATGCAGCATAATAACAGAGCAACAATTGAATTATTCAATCAATCAATTGTTATTATCTAATACGCTCTGGTGCCTCTGTAGTTGACATGCATTATGGACCTGGGTGTAGGACAACCAATTACATGTCTAGTAATTAAGATGGCTATGACTGTTTATTAATATATTTATTCTTCTTTTAACTATGTCATTAACACAGCTAAAGACATAACACGCAGTCCGTCGCAGATTTGTTACATATGTGACATTGTTGTCCTACGCAATTTTACGGTTCCACGTTTATCGATTTAGGAATTTTATGTAGGGGTGATATCTACATCAGGGTATGAAATATAAAATTGAATAGTTATTACGGTCCGTAAATAAAAATGTTATATTTTCCTTTTAACATCTTAATCATTCTTAGGGTGCGATCATCGGGCAGCGGCTAATTTGCCGCAGACCACAACATGTGGTATAAAATATAGTTCTGTACCATTGCTCCCCGATGACCGCACCATGAGTCATCATGTTCGCGTATACATGTTTATGACGCACAATGTTTGTGAAGGCCCCGGTTTTCATCATAGATATTACCAAGGACTATAAATTCTCTGACAAATAGAAAACGAAAATAGGACAGAAGTTTATAAGCTGTAGTAGTCCAATAATTGGATACCATTTATCTTTCATTTCAAACATTCAAGGACACGTTTCGATGATTGGTGCGAAACAACAAATGCTTGAGATTACAAAGTCTTACAAAGTCCTTGTAGTACAAAATTGCATCTTTATTGAAAATAATAAAACTTATTTTATTTTAAGGTCCTGCATGAATGTTTATAAACTTAAGAAAAAGTAAACATGAGCAGCGGCTATATATAATCGGTTAGAAGGACTATTTGAGTGACTATTTATATAATTTTATGAAGCGGCAAATATCTTTTTTCAACAACAACAGCCTATTTGTTTCATATACCAATTTCAGTTATACATATTGTTTTCAAACTGTACCTAACCATGTAAGTTGCAAGTCTATGATGGAATGGGGCTGGGCCGAATAGGATCAGTCAAGCGAAAGGGAGACTGCTTTTGAAACATCCGGCAAATTTGAACTCTTTATGGCCCATATATTTCGTCAGGTGCCAATTTTAGACTAGGGGTGTCTGATAGAATTCTCTGATAGACGAGGAATTTTCACGTGCAGTAGCTGAACCTATTTCAATGATGAATGTTTTCGTTTTAAGACATCATTTCAAACCCTTTTCTTGCTAATGGTCGGATAGGGTTCTTTCAGTGATTCATTAACAAGACTAGTAATAAATCAAATAAAGGCATGTTTTTACTTTAAATGCATTCATGGTCGGGTAAACTCAAACTCTAATTGCGACAAGGATAGTTTAGCTTGTGTCCATCTTGGGCTTCAAAATATGAGAAATTTTAAAAGATGTTAATCAATCAACTGGGCTTTGGTTTCATTAAATGATATTTTTTTTATCGCCAGTTCCTATTTTCGCTTTTATATTAATATAATCGCAAAAAGCGATAGGGATCACTATGTTGATATAACCGATACCTTACATATTTCTGCAGACATCTCGTGATTCCGTTATTGAAGACTGGTAATAGAGTTTCTAGTCATAAATAATCAACTAACTTGTGTCCGGTGGAATGGTGACAATAATAAATGGTTAGTTCATGTGCTGCCATAATATCATGATCATAAAACCATTTTCAAGCTTAAAAAACTCGTTTATGGATATTTGAGAATATTTGGTTAAATATTTTTGACTTGACTCTATCGTTTATGGGGCTCGATCCATGGTGCTCATAACTGAATCCTATATGCAATATGCTTGTTACTTATTCAAGGGGTGGTTGACACATGATAAATCCCTTTTTTAACTTCATCTTCATTTAAATATGATACAAAAACATGAATATGAATATTTCCTTTAAGTTTACACTTATTTGCTTATAAGGTGTTTGTCGCTATTCAATATATTAAACAGCCTAATCTACGTTTATTTAGAACTCTATTTTTTGTATCACTTTTGTTTGTTAAATTCGTAAGTGAACGAACCTAACGGCGACGAGAAAGGTTCAATAACCTTTGCAAAACATTTTTCAACCTGAATATGGAATCGTCATAATGTAATTCGAAATCGCTGACGCATGGTCTTTAAAGATCACGCAACGATGACACACGGTAATAAAACTTCCTTGTTTCCTTGTGACCGGATGCCAAAAAAAAAACGTTTTTCTGTGGTAATTGTGTTACAACAGGGTGAAAGGAGACTTTAATTGCTATGAGGAATGATGATTTTCATATATAGACATAATGATTAATATGTTAATATTGAATATGTTATTAAAACAATCAATTATAATGATATATATGTTGACTAAGAGTATCAAGCTCAATGAGGAAGTGGTACCTACTCTTGGCGGTTAGCTTATTTTGCCGTTATTATCGGGTTGTGAATATTGAACGCTATTCACCCATGAAGTAAACCATATTTTATAAAATAGGTTTAAAGTAATAAAAGCAAGCACATGAATAGGACGCATATTGATTTCATACCTTTTCTAAGGCAATGTTGAGGAACTTAAAGAAAAAAGAAATATAACGTATCATTATTGAGTATTTTATTGATTCTTAATGAGCATCTCCGTCCAAAGAACATGAGAATAAGCACATAGTCAGTTAAATAACAAAAAGGGCTTCGTGCAAAACATGCGACACAATCATTTCTCTTGCTTGCAGCTTTTGCCGA
>LQRL01079094.1:0-13150 GCA_001703475.1 Hydroides elegans | reverse complement strand
TGTCTATCGTGCTAGAGGTCCTTAGTTCGAATCTCGCTTAAGACAAAAACAAATCATAAACAAATGTGCAAATGATATTTATTAATTTGTTTTCTAGTTTTTTAGGCTATCGAAACCGAAAGTTGTTGAATAAAGTGGTCAAATCAGTCAAAATAACTTATGTGACTTATGTTTACTATAGTTGAAATTGGGTGCACATTCAATCATATCTCAAATGGGCCTGTAGCTCAGCGATAGAACATCAGACTCGTGATCATAAGGTCTTGGGTTCGAATCCCAACTCGTACAGACAAGTACTATAATGATACTTTCTAAACTAGTATTATAATATTTTGATTCGGAAAATGTTTAATAATTTGATTTTTTTTTTTTTTTTGATAATTGTTTAATAATTTGATTTTTGTTCCATTTTGGCGGCTTCACTGATTTATGAGAAGCGGGCCATTCGTGCTCTGACGGACACATTTCTAGTTTCAAATCAAAATGACAAATTGCTGTATCTTCATTATTGCCCTAGAAAGTTGGTCTGTATATGTTGTACAACCTCAAACAAAATAAGTTAAAAATCCATTTCGTAACTGTTCTGTCACTACATTCATGCATTTTTTTGGCTCTAAAATTCTTTGAGGGCGCTTTGCTTCTCCCGTTATACATGTAAGTTTCTCTGTTTTTGTTTCGGTCCACACTCAAGTGCCTAAATCCTCTAAATAATCAAAAGTGTTGACAAGAGTTTAGAATGAATTAATTTTACGTTTCAGTATTTTGAAATTACCCGAATCGGGATGATTGCCATTTTGGGATGAGAAAAGAGTGTTTTCTTGCTCCTAATATAATTTTGGTTAAGGTTTTTGGTCACATTTGCAGATCTATGAAGAAGATGAAAATGGTGTGGAGGCAACTGAATACACTTATCAGAATGGACATAACCATCATTCTCATATAGGCAATGTACACGACAATTATTATTTCAAAGTGTCGAAAGAAAGAACATTAAATCACAACTTTGATTACAATTTTCAAAATAATTACTCCAGGCTCTGAATATTCCAATAATTACCAGTCATATAAGCAAAACCACCCTTTCCCCGAAAAATAAGATCTCACAAAATTATATGACGGTTTTAAAACTTATCAAGTTTAACTTTTATCTTAACTTTTCTTTATCTGTTTTCCAAAAATTAATTAAATTTAGATATTATAATATTCGTTACATCCATTATAAAGGACATATATTATAGCAATAAACGCAGGATTTGGTCCCGCCAAATGCCCTATCCATAAGAGTACACAGTTTGATTAATGTTGTATAAAGTTTGATTTTTCATAATGCAAGTGATTGATTATGTAGTTTGACTTTTAGCCTCTAATGACTAAGTATGGCAGTAATTTTACACATTTATAGAAATGAAATTGATGAGAAAACGTTGTTTCTCTTATCAAGATTATAAAAGTAGTTAACAATCACCTTTTGGAGTTCTAACAATTTGATAAAGTTCTAATTTTCATGATTTAGCTGACATTGATTGAATTTAGATTTTTCATTGCTGCTTTACTAATATGTCGTTTTATGTTTCTTTTCCTTTTTCGCGCGCTCGCGTCTTGTGATGTATTACGGTAACACAATTGACGTCATGTTACGTCATACACAAATGCACATACCCAATCAGGGCCGTGATGATGATACTTTGAGTGTATACGTTTTCGGAGAAGAGGAAGAAGGCTTATATCAAGAAGCTTTGAACAATAATGGCTACATTGGCCATACGCATTTACAGAAGCATTATGGTCGACGAGAGATCGAGAAAGTAAGAATCTTCACCATCGCAATGTTTACTTATCTGCACACTGCTGTTCTGCATGTCGACAAGTTTCAATGTTGTGTGATAATTTATGTTCAGTTCTAGTTTTTAGCCACGTCTTGCGAAGCAAAACGGGGTTTGTCCCACCGCTTTGTCGTTATGTTTTTATTTATTTATTTATTTGTTTGTTTAGTTCGTAAACATTTTCTGAAATCACTACTCTTCCGAAGATTGTGGACTTTTGAATGCGGATTTTTTACATCAATCTTTAGGGTTTCAACTATTCAGGGTGTGCTTACGTAAGCAATTGTGTTTATATAAGCACTTCTAAAAATTATATTTTTTTTTCTTCACGGGCGTCGTCATTTGCCCTGAGCGATAATACAAGATCATACCCGAATTAATTTCATCACGTGGTCTTGCTGCAAAAAACAAACCCTATGCAGGCAACATGTCATTATGACGTCATAATGAAAGTGACTGCTGTATATCGACGAAGCCATATACATTAACATTTAATAACACTCATTCTAAATTGTCCGAATCCGATAAGGAATGTGAACCACAGCGACTAAAAGAAATTTCCTTTAGATTCTCAATTATTTTTGATACGCATGATTTTATGAAATCACAAAACCCTAAAAATTCTTCTTGTAGGATATGTATATTCACAATTTGTATTCATGGGAATTAAAAATCTGAGCCCGAGGGTGTTGCTTAGATATATAAATGCTTTTGTATATAAGCTTAATTCTTTGAATTTAAGATTAAATGGTATTTATTATCTATGTTTAACATATATTTGGAAACGGAAATGAAGAGCGTCGTGTAAACATCAGTGCAATGTGAATATATGTTAATTAAAAAAAGAAAAAGAAAATTAAAACCAAGGTTACAAAATAATAGCCCAAAATATTACTCTTAATCTTATATGTACATATCAATCATAAAATTTTAAAAAATGATCCCCCTCCCAAACTGGACAACCTTTTCAAATTTGTGTGTGTCTTAACCGCTAGTTAAACCAAACTTCAAGTCATATGCGATAATGCAAGGTGTGGCACACTGTCCTTGGACATTCTTGTTAGTTTATGTTGCTTGCACCTACATGTAAGCTGGTTATGCAGATTTAAAGCAGCGCAAAAGGAAAGAAGTAAAACGCATTTCTTGTGTTCTTTTCGAATATGTGCCAAATTTTAGTTAGTCCACCACTGCTTAGAAGCGGGAAACCTTAAACTTCAGTAGCACGGTTCTGATGCGTACTCGATTTACATAAAATCTCACGCTCAGAAGTCGTCAAAGTTTCCAAAATAATTTTGGCTAGAAAGCGTATTCGATTCAGCCCTGAGCCGTTTGTGCGATCTATGTTCATATAAGTTTCGCATACCGTATATATCTAATATGTGATCACTCGTTCGACATCCGACTACGCGGTCGAAATTGTTTTAAGATGTTGAAAAATCATCGAATCCCACTGATCCCATATATCGGGTATAGGGTCATTTCATGTTTGAGTAATCTGATGTAGGTCTATCTGAAATATCATCAGTAACATGACGAGGATTTACAATTCTTTAGTTCAACAGATTTTTTATCTTTAGTAGATCAAATGCGGTTTTATTGAATACTTTAGATAATATGTTTATAATCTATTTATTTTAAATTTGGGGAGAGGGTTGCGATATTCATGTATTTCATATGCAAAAAACTCTACTGGTATATCTTGAAATCATTGCTCATTAGGATTTCGATGGTTGAACGAATATTGCATTTTTTAGGCGTGTTGTTTCCGTAACTTTCTGTTTTGTTTTAAGTGGAACATCTATGTTATGGCTGTGTTTCTTTTTTCACAACTTCACAATTATAACTTGAATTTTAATGTGCTATTCCGGATATCTGGATTCAACACATTAAAAAAAACAGATATAAATATCTGATGTTCGTATGTAGTTTGCACCGTGAACGAAGTTTAAGCTTATCTATTTGTATTTAATGTATTGTTGTAACATACATGTTAAATTTTAGTGTTAAATTTTGATAAATTCAGGGTATTTCTTAAGTTACTTTAACATAATGTTGTCGCACAGCTACTGATGTATTTGAGTAAGATATCAGTGCATTATTTTATTTTGTTTAATTGTTTTGTAGAACACCAATTTTGTTAATGTATAAAAAAACGTTCATATAATATCTTTGAATATTTTTTTTTCAGCATACGAATCTTAAAATACTCCACATCTGTATCCAAAATGGTTCCGTGCAACAAGGCGTTAGGTCCCACAAAAATCTTTATGTATTACCATGGAGACACTTTGTTATGTTATTTAACAAACCATGTATATATAACATAATTTTTACCAAGCCATCCTTTTAATTGCTTAGTTAGTATTTAAGGAAGTTATTTGTGCCATCTGTGTGACGCAATATGCGACCCAGTGTTGACTCCATGATGTCACCAAAATATTTTTATCGGGTTCTATATGTATGTTCTTTGTCCTTTTGAATGAACCTCAGCGGGGCTGGTAGGTTTTTTTAGGGGTATTTATTTGTACGTCTACTCTTAATATTGTTCCACTCAAATGGGCATCTTGTATCCGAAGCGACTGGTCCGATGCTTGTGAACTCTCCTTTAGTGCACGAGTAATTGGGATGCGCAATGATTTTTTTTACGGTTTCAATATACATTGTAATTTTATATACGTATGTATTTTCGTTTTGGGATATGCAACCATTTGGTTCTGAGTCACCCTCGAAAGGCATTTGACGATGACGTGTATTTCGATGGTTGCTTACCGCCAAATTCTTTTTACAGGAGCAGAAAACATGAAATTATGTCATGGAATGAATATACATTTAGCGACTATCAATAAAAGTATATACGCTCTGAAAGATCGGGACAATTTTCAACAATAATTCGGATCCATTTTAATCTATATTTGTATTATATGGCGAATTTTCATAAAATTCGAGCTTTCAAGATACGCGCGTTACAAATGTAGTATGCAAGTTAGAATGTATGCCTAAACCAAACTTTGAAGCAATTTTGACTGCATGCTGAAACAAAGCAAATTGTGTATATGCTTTATTGATGGTGTTGAAAAAAAGAAAACGTTGCGTTCCCCGTAACTTCCCATCTAATAAACTGTAATATCTTTGTTTTTCTAATAACAGTTGCTGGCTATGCAGAGGTTACAATCATCACAAAATCTCAACGGTGCCGACGCCGGAGCGAAGAAGCAAGCCGGAGGTAAAGACAAGGGCCGAGTGGCGCAACTGAAACCTGGCGGCGAAAAAGTGGAGCGAGAAGGAAGCAAAGCATGTGTGATACAATAATGGACATACTGAAGAAAAAAATGTTATCTCATTAATTGGCTGGAAGAATCAGTTTCGAGTTAAATGACTTTTAGTTAACAAAGCCCTACGATGCTTTGTGCGTTGTAGAATCATACCCGTACGGTACTTCTTTTTTCACTCAATCCACGATGGGGTTGCTTTGTTATTTTATTGGGAAGAAAGTAAACAAGAAAAAAGTACCGGTTTTTTATATGAATATATATTTTTTTCGTTTGATAAATTATGAGCTATATTTTTTATAGCAGCACAAACTGTGATATTGATTAAAATGTGTTTATTCCGTGCAATAACCGTGTATCACCTTTAACGCTAATTATAACAGTTATAAAAGTTTAGCGTTGCTAAGAAAATAAGTAACTTCGAATTACAATATAATAATAATTTATATAATTCTAGTGATAAGGTACGTTTTGAAAAAGTTTGCAATATGTTTTATAAACAATGACTATTTAAATTTGATGTTATTATTGAACGTCATGCAACATGATTTTGATAAGTTGTTTGATATTGTGATAATCGAATAAGTGCACATTTACTAACATTTACCGAATTCTGCTGCTTCATGTCTTTAAATGTGATGATAAGTCACTGTGATACAAATTTATTCATTTATTATTGTTATTTCCTATCTAATAACTTCGAATGTATAAATGTACAGCAATTTTATATAATTTGATTGTTTGTTTTTAATATCTTCATTTATATAGTCAAACAAGAAAGAAATGTGATATTATTGTTCAGGAGGCGATTATGATGTAATTCAGTTTCTTCTTATCTAAGCCATAAATTTTACAGAACCTTATAGTATATACTAAAACATACAAGTAAAGCTATACTGTGTTTTCGACTGCGTCTTTGATATTACTTAAAGCATATTTAAGCGTCCTTCAACGATGCAATAATGTGTAGTGATTTGCTACCACCAATCTGCTGAACTTTAAACTCCCGATATCTTGCCTAATCTAGTCACATGTTGCCTTCTTTTAGAATTTTTAAGTAGGAACATAAATATATAATTGGTTAAGTGGCTTTTATCCCCGGACACAATAAGATAATGGAATTATGTAAGTTGTAAAAAAGCAAGTACGAAATTATGTTTTCTTGAAAGTTTACAGGCAATTTCTGCAAAATACTCGAGCTTAAGTCATATATGTTTTTGATGCATTTGAGTGATTGTTGTGCGCTTTTTAAGTTATTGCAAAATATATATTTAGTTTTTACATTGAATATGCAAACGGTATTTCTTATATGCCAAAATTATAGCAATAGATTAGCATTGTCATTTTAATTACTTTAGCGAAATCATCAAATGGTTCACTGATGGAGATTTGAACATTTATGAACGTGAATCTCAAAGCTGAATATACTCATTTAAACATTACTATTTTGAATTATTAAGATTAAATTACTTCTTATATACATTGTTTCATAAAATTGTGATTTATGGTGACGTTAAACGGTTAAAACTATTTGCACTCAATTGCTGTTACATGCACTTTGATCTCACTGATATTATTGATTCTTCAAATTGGAGGGCATAATCTTTTTTCTCACTGCAGCTAATATTTCATTTTGTATATACGTATATGTGTAAAACAAATATCATATTATTTTTACATTTGAATGATTGCTTCATTGATGTTTGTTATGTTGATTTCTAAATAAAATTTATTTGGACAAATATGGATTATTTTCATTTGAATCAGCAGTCACAAAAAGTATATTAGTTTCTACAGACATAAACATTTAATACCTTTTTAACCGAATCAGACAAGCTAATTGGCCTTTAGCCGTTATCATGCAAATAATGTTAACCTGTTGATAAATTGATAAAATGAGAGTTAAATCAGGCGCCTTCTTTTGTTTTTAGCATTTAAAAATTCACAAAGAGCTTGGCGATGGTAATCCTGAGATAATTCTAAAAGGCACAACATAAAATGTAAGAATAGAATAATGGAATTGTGATTTTAAAGCTTATTTTCTATTTAAGAACCATGCGTGTACACAAACTCGGCCAGCTTTTATTAGAAACCACCCCATTTATTCAATAAATCTTCAGTAATTCGATAATTTGTAGATTTAATAACAACTTCGATATATACACCGCATTTTTCTTTTGGCATCTGATAACATGAACAATCTTCTTAAAAGCTAGATTCTGGTTAAGAGTATATAACTCCTCACACGATGAAGTTATGCACACCATGAAACTCCTCCGCTTTTCCAGTTCTGATTTCTTTCAGATGGGCATTTAATCATGTACACTAACCGTAATACATTTAGTTATATATGGGTGACACTGCTGAATGAATTACATAATAACAAATTTGTCTAAGTATCCACAAATTGCCTATTTTTTCTGTTCGGGTGCTTGTTCTCCGGCCTCGACCTGAGGGGCCTCCAGAGGGATTTCAGTTTCTCTATGTTTCGGGAACATTTCCCACGGGTGATCGTACGTGAATTTACGGAACTCCTGCGCCAATTCAACGGGTTCGTAGACAATGCGCTGCAGCTCGTCGTCGTAACGTAACTGCAATTTGAAAATAATACTTTTATGATTAAGGATATTTTTAGGGCGCAGTTAAAATACAGTAGAACCTCGTTAACTCGAGTTCCTCGGGACTTCAGATTTTCTTCGAGTTATCCGTGAATTCGAGTTAACCGTGTTTTTATAAGACTGATATATAAGAGATGGGACTTTGAAATTACCTCGTGTTAAAGGGTAATTCGATTTAACCGTGCTCGAGTTAACGAGGTTCTACTGTAGTACCTTTTGATAATGATCAATTTTTTCCTATTACATTTTATGTTGCAAACAAACTTTATCTAAAGCAGATATATGCACATGACTAGAATCATTCATATTTTTCATTTTATCATATGTTCATAAAACCGCATGGATGTTTTAAAGTATTTTGCATGGCACATGAGAAAATCTGTTTCGTACTAATTCTATCAAAAGTCAATCACCTCTTTGTAACCGACAAGTGGGAAGTCCTTCCTAAACGGATGTCCTTCGAACCCATAATCCGTGAGAATACGTCGGAGATCAGGATGGCCGAGGAAGTACACACCGAACATGTCGTATGCCTGTTGAATTCACACAAAAGTATCACTAAGGTTTTGTTCGATTAATACACATTTAAACTACATTTAGAAATATTATTTGAGTTTATTATTTGGAATATCACGGTCAAATTCATTAAGTGTTTTAGCATCAAAAGAACGAAGTGGATATTTTTTTTTATCAAACTTCCTTATTATTGGCCTCCTTCATCGGTTAATTACAACGGGATTTCATATTATTTGGATATACAAGTATGTTGTAGTGAATCTGTAAAATGAGCCATATTTTCGGGCTCAATATCCGCGTATTTTAGGCATTGTTAACATTCCGATTCGCTGAATGTACCAGCGTAAATTTTCATATATGATTATCTGAAAATTTTAGTCAATGTTGACATTCATTGGCTGATTTCACCCCGGCCTCATAATGTTTTTATAATTTCTTCCTTATTTACTTATGACACAGGTAAATAAGTGTAAAGCTCATCCTACCTCACGCTCCATCCAATTAGCGCCCGAAAAGACTTTGGTTGCTGTCTCGACCGGAGTCACTTCGTCCGTGTAGGTCTTGACGAAGATGCGCGTATTGTAACGCAGTGATAACAACAAGTAAACAATCTGTAGAGAAAAAGATTCAGCGATGATTTCACAAAATAAAACATATGGACTATGAATTTGAACGGCCTACACAGAATTTCGACCGATCTCTGGATATCCAATCATGGATCATCCCGAATTACATAAATTTTCAAATAAACTTAGATTGCAATTGTAAGTTGCCTGGGGTACACGAATTCGATTAAAATGTAGGTTTCATAAGTGTATCAAATATTCAGTAAAACTTATAAAGTTTATCAACCTTTTTTTCTTTCTTCTTTCGTTCAAGCTCAATAAAGCCTAAAATGTTAAAATCCTGATTTTCATACCTCAAATCTATTTTTCCTTGTAGGCACATCTACGACGGCTATATCAGTGATGTTAGTGTATTGTGCATTATGATGACCTTTTAAAAACTGAAGTGTCGGCACAATTCCATCCGGGGAAATCAAAATCTACAAATGAGATCATCAAACAATAATCATATACCATCCAACATTCAGGGTTTTAAAATATATTTTATAAATCGACACCATATTTTACATATTCGCTAACATTTGTTTTTTTTTTATGCAGCATGTCATTTCCTTGGTATTTACAATGAAATAAATATTTTTAGACTCCTAATTCATAAACATAGGGACCAAGCTATACCAACCTCTAAATCGTTTCCATTCGTTACTCGAGCCCTCTGGACAAATTTTGGTAAGATTTCACCTATGTATGCTCCAAATTGCATAAGCTGTTCCTTCTTTGCAGCATCACCAGGCCGGATTGTTGCTAGAAAAGGAAACGTAGGAGATGTTTTAATCTAGAAATATGGCCATTTTCATCACTGATAATTGAGTGGATTCTGTTGATACTATCGAAAGGGACATTCAAATTTAGCACATAACTAAGATTCTACGACCCTCTGTTTATAAGAAGTTGCCAATCCAGCAAGGCGTTGATAGCCAGACACAACGACTATTTTTGGTCGAGGCCTAATAATTAAGTTCTAAAGCCTTAGAAAAAGGGAACAATATGAAATAGTACTATAAACCAACGTCGGTGCCTTCAAAACCATTTCCAATATTGGTCAAAAGATTTGAACTTTGAGCTGTAACCATTTATACTTACTTGTCGTCGTCGTTGACAGGTCACCGCTGCCGCTGCTTTGACACCTTTTGGATGAATGTATCACAGGCACCCTCACTGAAAATGAATAAGATATCAAAATGAACTTATTGGGACGAGGAGAAATGTTTTAACCATGCGAATGCACATTTGCTGCTATTTTGAAAGTAAAATCTAGTGATTATCAAGAGAAAAGTTTATGTGCGTCACCCAGAAAGATTTTTTTTTTCACGATCGTCCGAAAAAAGCATAGCTCCCAGACTGGGCCTTTGCCTCGTTTTTCTTGTATGCCGTAAAGTGCTGGCAGACTGGCAGGCGAGTCACACTATGTGACGTCTAATAAAGCACAAACCATAAGCATGATCAGAGATACAACGCCCCCCGCCTATGATAGATTTACTCTTTATCACAATTCTATTTCCATTTCAAATAGCAAAGGCAAAATTGGTTGTATTACTCCACAATGTCGTCTTCATAACGTCGCTTTCACAATGTCAGCATCATAATGTGGGCCTCAAGACATTTCCTTTCTCACAAAAGTTAGGACAAAAGCGCAAAAATTCTCTATATGATATGTTCAGACCCCCTTATTTTATTCATTTTATCGATTAAATTATAACCTGGAAGTTGTACATCGGCAGTTTTCTCACATTATGTATGAAATTTCATACATCCAACAAAAAAGCATACACAACCAAGCACGGTGGACAAAGTTACCCGAAATTGACAGACTAGACCCTTTTCATTTCTACATTATTTGGTCGATCAAGCTAAAACGTCGACGTTGCGCATCCAAAATATATACTAAATCACTGAGATCTGGAACAACGGCCACTCACTAAAATGGCGAGGATCAAGTTGAACAAGTGAAGTTGAACAGAGCCTCAGAGGGACGGAACGGGGAACGTATTAGATTGGCTGAGGGCTAAAGAATATCAATCAGCATACGAAAAGCATTATACACTATCTTGCACAAATTCTGAATGAATTTGTTACGAATGCAAAGCAGAGAAATTTCTGAAGTCTACTAATGACTGAATAGTGGTGAAAGTATTAAATTTAAAATATGCTCATTAAGCACGATTTTGCAAAAATGTATTAAGCATATAATGGTGTATAATATCAATCATTACATGCTGTCTGAGCCAGCGGTATCCATTTTGAACGGTTGCTTTGCAGCAACCTTACAACTCGGGCCGCCATGTTTACAAATTCGGTCAAGGACGATATCAAGCTATGGGCAAAATTACGAACAGTAAGCTCTTACATTGAACTCGATCAGGACCCATATTCTCCGTTTGACTAAAGTTAAACATTACCCTTAATACCAATGTAAAGGAATGGGAAATAGCATTAATTTAAGGTTAAGGTCAATAGCTGAGAATATGGATCCAGCTATCAAACAAAATTTAAACCTTTTTAAAAGATTATCGGTATTTAAGATCAGATTAAATTAATTTATTATTTCATTTCTGGCTGTCCGAGTTTTTACTAATCC
Organism: Hydroides elegans; assembly: GCA_001703475.1. Classification (NCBI taxonomy): domain Eukaryota; kingdom Metazoa; phylum Annelida; class Polychaeta; order Sabellida; family Serpulidae; genus Hydroides; species Hydroides elegans. The sequence continues at coordinate 1,720 of LQRL01079094.1, read as the reverse complement.
CGTTGTATGACCCGCAAATTAACTTATATCCCTTAATATTTCCTCCATCCTTTTTGAAAGGTTTAGATATTTTTTCGTATAATTTGCCGGTATCCCCTCCTTTAGCATTATACTTTCAAATGCAAGTGCAGGTGATGTGGTCCTTTTATTTCACAAAACACTTTATTTCACAAAGCACTTATCTCCGTACTCACATTTCCATCAACCTCATTCTATCTCTTGAATGCCATCTACAAATGCTTTTCAAACACTTTAACTATATCATACATACACCCCATCCCCCCTTAAGCTGCGATCATGTTACTAATCTGTCAATTGACTTTTCTGAATAAAAATCTCATACAACCTCTTTGATGTCACCTGTATTGCTCATCCTCTCATATTTCCTAATCTGCCTCTAATATGATTTTTACATTAATCACTGATTCGTAATGTTTCGCTACTTTGATTAGTTCCCAAGTCGATGCAATTTTACGAACCAAATTCCTCCGTTATATGTCATCGCTCGCCCTTATAACTATAATATTTCTCGCCCACTCATTAGAAATTTCATTTTCCCTCGCCGTCTGATGGTTAAAGCTAAACAAGTTTCGAATATTTTCATTAACACAATAATTTTTTCATAAAATGAAAATTTTTGTTGACACAAACAAGATTTATCCAATCAATGAACAATCAAGGTGTTGAATAGTTTTTATTAACAAAAACAAAGCAAAGTTCATATAAATGATTAAAATGTCTAAAAATAAAAAAATATCGAGTAGGATGGAGATAATTTGCTTAAATACCGTTTATTCTTTGATATAATAGGAATAATAACCGAAAGGTCCTAATCAAAATGGTTATTTCCTCAGGATAGGGAAAAGTAATGTCCAAGCCCGAAGGACTTTTCCCTATCCCTCGGACCAATTACTATTTTGATCTGTATCATGAGGTTTTTGTTACCTTTATTACATTGCTTTCCGCGGTTTTCGAAGATTTTTCTGAGTTTGAAGCGTGAACTATATTTGCGTGACGCTATCGTTACTTTATGTAACGTTGCGTGAAATGGCTATTTTTGAAAACAAATCTCCCTACCATAGTGCTTTCGAAACTGGCCTGACAGTTTATGTAGATATATGAGTTCGTCTAAAGTCACTTGATGTTATTTGAAAGAGTCTTTGGATTCACAATAAACGCAATGGTAGTTTTCCCGTGAGCACTCACTCCAATCCAAACCATGATTCCAGGAGTGAATGCGTCGCATTTCGTTTACTTCATATTTGCTATGGTTGTTGACCCTCTGAAACATAATAAACTCGCCTTTTTCCATAGCTCCGACTTAGGTAAACCGTTGTCACGTCAGTTGTAATATATTTTGTCCAATTTCTGCGTTGAGTATCATGTACAGCCTCCAGGATCTTTTCCGTCGTGTTTCAACCTTGGCTTGAGTAAGGTGATGAACATTTTGGCTTTTTTTGTAACTCGACATATGAGGGTATGTTTGATAACATGATTTATAGTTTCTATACTCAATCCTAATTTATTTACAATATCGCGCTTATTGGCTGGGTTTGTTTTTAAGATCAAAGTCTGGATCTTCTTGACCACATCGGAAATAGCCTTGGGACATCTCCTATTAAGAGGCCGCTCACCAGTATTTTACCTCCAGGAAAAATACAGGTATAAGTCTAAATGTTTGTTTACTTTATGGGCAATGCTATCCCACAATTCCACAGAT
>LQRL01079085.1:10122-30721 GCA_001703475.1 Hydroides elegans | reverse complement strand
AATTATCTCTCTCATCATATGAATAGACTAGCATATGCTATGTTTATGTAGACCACACTTTTTAATATGGTTAGCAATCGGTAGAGATATTTTTGCCGCAATTGCAATGAGCAATGGCATTTCATTTCTATATTGACGTTGTTTTGCAATTTCAACGTATAGATAAAACTTTATCAAACCCATGTCTTAATAATTTTAAATCGCCGGTTTTTGCTATTTTTTGCTCAACGGGGACTTCGCCCCTGCACCTAAAACTATTGCATTTTAGTAACCGGAGCTTAATCGGTTTTTGATTTAAACACATTTTAAAAGACAATTTGAAGCGATAAGCTCGTTGAAAGATATTCAATCACATTTTTATTTTTATCATAACAATATTCAAGATTAAACCACCTGTTATTAACAGTTATTGACAAGAAAAGTATTACATTAAAGCTTAATTCCACAATTCATTTGATTACCTTTTTCAGCATTGCTTTAGTTAAATCATTTTATATCAATTTGAATGATAGTTAATAGATTTTATAATAATATAAATCTTACACTCTTCACTTGTAAATGGTTATCAAACACTATTACTTAATATTATTTTTTTTTATAAAAATATAAATTAAAAAGAAAACCACCATACCTGTATTCCGAGATCGATTTTTACCGACGATCGTATTGTTTAGCAGCTCTTCAAATTAGGACTTACACGAGATTACAAGTTGGATTTCACCTGGGACGCTCTACTCAATCCTGCCATTTCCTGCAATGAAGATGAACTAAAGGTTTAAGTAAAAGAAATGGCGTCATATCACCACAGAAAGGGTTACTACATCTGGGACTACAAAATGTTTAATCGAAGAATATTTCTTTTTTTTTCAGATGTAATCTATTTATTAGAGAAGAGCGATTTTCATTCAAATTGGCTCTATTTTATATGCACTTTTGTAACATAGTTTTTTTCATTTAATACTTATTTAATACTTAAATTAAAGATTAAGGAAATCAGTCACTGGATCATAAATATATTGATATTGGCATTAGATTATTGTGACATATTTATAGCAGTAATATGTACATTTTATATTTTTTATCCACATTTTTCTTAATGAAATTTCTTACCGATGCTATAAAAACAGGTCGCAATCGGTTAAATAGCAAGCCTTGTTTGACAATCATTCCAAAACTAGAGCTAGAGCAAAATCCACGTTTAGCAAAAGTCATGTGATTTATTCAGTTTGGGTGAAAGAGCCGCGAAAATTTAAATACACGCTTTTATAAGTTATTATCAGAAATATCTATTTTCAAATTAATGATATTAATTAAGAGATTAGCAGTTTGCAAACGTGTATCAAATACCCATTTTTGTTTTAAAATGATAAGCAATCGGAATGATATTTGCCGTAATTGAATTGAGCAATGATGATATTTTGTTTCCATATTGCGTTTGTTTAGCAATTTTCAAATAAAATTGATATGAATGTATAATAATTTTTGAAATCGGAGTTTCTAATTACAACTTTGCTCAACGGGGATTATGCCCATGCACATTAAACTATGGTTTTTAAGTTATTTGAACTGGCTTTACATGAAAATTTAAAGAATGGCTCTAAGGAAGTTATTCAATTACATTTTCGATTTATTACGGAAACATTTATTACATATTCACCCATCTACTCAAAATCTATCGCAGTTATAACCATGGATATTGCGAACGAAGTTAATTTTGACCTTATACAAAAGCACGCCTTTTCAGTTAATTAATTAACATAATGCTCAATACAAAATTGAAAATAAATAACTATCACCAGTAATTGGCAAAAAAAATATAAGCTACTAGAAAATGTGATTTAATTAAAACTGAATTTTGTAATACATTTGATTATCATTTCTATAATTTCTTTGATTAAATGATTTCATACAGATATGAGTGATTTTTAAGATTTAATTATTAAAAGCTTTATGCTCTTTACTTGAATATGATTGCTTTCAAACACTATTACTCAGTTTGTTTTACAAATAAAATACAATTTAAGCTTTACTTATATAAACTATAAAGAAAACCACCATACCTGTATTCCGAGATCGATTTTTACCGACGATCGTAATGTTTAACATCGCGTCGACGCGGCGTCAGTTATTTGCGTCGCATCGCTGCATAAAAACAGCGTAGGACTTACACGAAATTCAAAGTTGGCCGCAAGGTCCGGGATTTCATCTGGGGACGTTCTTCCTGTATAGAACCTGCAATGAAGATGAACAAAATGTTTTAGTGAAGGAAATGGCGTCATATCACCACGGAAAGGGACTACATCAGGGACTATAAAATGTTTAATCAAATAAGATTTCTTACTTTTTATTTGTAATTCATTTTTTTAGTTAAGAGCTATATCCATACGAATTAGGCTTATTTCATATGCACTTTTGTGACAAATAGTTCTTTCATTAATAACTATTTAAAACATAAATTAACGATTAGGGAAATTAGTCACGGGATCATTAACATTTTAAAATATAATTATAATTTGACCTTAAACAAAATTTTGAATCAAAGAGCTAATGGGAAGATATTAATTCACATATCTTATGTTTATCACCAATTATGATACATATTACACATATATTCATCTCCTAAACATTTAAACAGTTTTAATCATGGAAAAAAAAATGGCGAAACAAATTATGAACACATGTACACGTATGTATAAGTAAGCATTTCAATTTCTTTTTTCTTCTAAAAAGCTATAATGAATTCAAATGAATAATAAATGATCCGTTTTAAAATAACAGTTTTTGCTAGGATATACTTGAAAACCATCTGGGAATAGAACAAGATTTTTAATAGATTTTTATCAGAAATGTACACAAGTACCATTGAACTCTAGCAGTTGTTAAACAAATATCGTAATAAATAATAACAAATAAATCTTTTAATCAAAGGCTCTTTACTCCTCACTTGAATTATGCTTACAAAATTCATACAAGATCGCGATTACAATATCCAGACTTATAGAAATTAAAAAAATATATCGTTATAAATAATAACAAATAAATCGATTAATCAAAAGCACTTTACTCCTCACTTGAATTATGCTTACAAAATTCATATTAGATCGCGATTACAATATCCAGACTTATAGAAATGCAAAGAGTATAAAGAAAACCACCATACCTGCATGCCGATATAAATTTTTACCGAAACCGTCTTGGCGTCGCAGTTATTCCCTTCGCGTCGCAGTTGCATTAACGCGTCGCCGCAAAAATGGTCCTTAAACAAAAAATATATGTGGAATCCACTCAGAATTTCATCCCGTTTGAAACGTCGACATCTCGCTGGTTTCGTGGCCGGATAGTCCGATACTCCGATGGTCGCACTGTCAGGGCCCTGTGGCAAACCTGCAATGAAGATGAACAAATAGTTTTAGTGAAAGAAATGGCGTGATATCAACACAAAAATGGTTATAAAGGAATCAGAGACTACTAAATGTTCAATCGAATTATAATTCTTACTTTTTAGATGCAATTTATTTATTGGAAAAGAGCCATTTTTATACAAATTGTCTAATTGCACATGCGTTTTTGTTAAAATTAGTTTTTCTCTTTTAATGATCATTTCAAATGTAAATTAACGATAAAAAGCTGATTCATATAATTTGAAATACATGTAATATAATTGTCTAATAATTGTGAAATTGGGGTTTCTTTTGCTCAACGGGGATTCTGCTTTTGCACCTAAAATTATGGCGTTCCAAGTTAACGAAATCAAATAGCTATTTTAAATTTAAACGACAATTTAGAGATTACCCCTTCGGAAGATAAATCATTTTGTTCTATTATAAAAAATAGTTATTACACATACATTCGACAGCAACTTTAAACCAATTATAAGCATGTTTTTTTTGCTAAAGAAGTAAATAATAATGACCACATACAAAAGCAAGCATTTTCATTTAATAACATATTCTATATAAAACAATACTAATTTAAAATTCGAAAAAATAAAGACTAAACCATCTGCTAATACAAGTATGTCACGAAATACTTATACGATTCAAATTAAAACTTTATTCCACAATACATTTGATTACCTGGTATTGCAACCATTTCTGTAGTCAAATTCTTTTATATCGATATGAATGATAGCTAATAAATTTAAAATTACTCTCCAGTTGTATATGATTGCGATCAAATGCTAATACTTTTTTTTTTTGCAACAATGGCGAATTTAGAAAATTGAATTAAAAGGGAAACCACCATACCTGTATTCAGCTATCGCTTGTTACCGAACTGTCTTGTTTTACACCACGTCGACGTGACGTCGCAGTTATTCACGTCGCGTCGCTTCGCAGTCGCATAATCGCCGCGGCGTAAAATAGGATTTTATTAGATTCGAAGATGCCACACGGATGGGATTTCATCTGGGGCCTTCTACCTGTAATAACCCTGGAACGAAAATGAACAAATCGTTTTAGTGAAAGAAATGGTGTAATATAGACACAGAAACGGTCAATAAGTTATCAGGGACTACTAAATGTTTAATAGAGTTATTGATATTACTTTATAGATTTTATTCATGAGATAAGATCCATCTACATACAAATTGGCTTTATTGCATATGTAGTTTTGTTACAAATATTTCTTTTTATGATTTTATTAAATTATTAAAAACATAAATTACCTAATATACCTTTATACTAGGTCAACAAAATAGCTGGAATAAAAATTTATTTAGAAATAATTGAGCAAACTAGTTAAGTTATATTTTATCAAAAGATGTTCATATTTTGGATATGCAATATACATTACTTGTTTAATGTATTTTTAACAATTTATTTTTGACAATTATACAACAACTGGCGGGCAAAAACCACGTTGGGCAACAGACACGTTATAATTTCAGTTTGAGTGAAAGTCCGCGATAGCATGAAACGCATTTTTTTGTAATATTTAAAGATAAATAGGCAACTAAATATGATTTTAATAAATGTTATATCCATATAAATAGATATAAACAGGTAATGATATTTTTACTGTAATTCTATTAAGCAATACTGATATTGATGGTCTATCCTAAGCTCCTTTCTTGTACAATTTCAAAATAGAAATAAAACTATTTCGTATTTACCATAATAAATTAATGATATATTATTTCTAATCCGGGGACTTTGATTTATACGACTTTTTGTGGTTGCTTTTGCCCAACGGGGTTTTTGCCTTCGCATCTTAAAGCTATCACTTTATCTTAACAAATATTAAACATGGATTTTGCTTACGAAGTAAAATTATGCCGACATACAAGAGTAAACCTTTCAATTAATTACAATTTCCTCTTTAAAAGCAATAATCAAATTCCAAATTAAGACCAGGTGTTTATCAGTTATTGCCAAATAAATACTTAAAAGCTGCATTGTGAAAAAAATAGGATTTAAATAACAACTTAATTCCGTAACGGTATGCTTAAACATTTGATTACCATATAACACCAGCACTTTTAGATTTAATACTGTTATCAATATGAATGATAGCCCATTAATTTGATCGTTAATTAAAAACCCTATATTCTATACTCTAAATCATACTATCAAACAAATAAAATATCTACTAAAATAACAAAGATCATAAAGAAAACCACCATACCTGTATGTCAAGATTTGGCTATATATAGGCTTTTACTTTGCGTTGACGGCGCGTCGCAGTAGTATAAAAGCACCGCCGCAAAATGGACTTACACGCGATTCCAAGTGGAATCAACTCAAAATTCCAGCCTGTCATGACGTTTGCTAGTCGACATCTCGTTGGTTCCGCTTGGTCGTACGGTCCGGCCTCTGAAATAAACCTGCAATGAAGATGAACAAAAGGTTTTAGTGAAAGAAATGGCGTGATATCAACACAAAAATGGTCTTAAAGGCATCAGACTACTAAATATTTAATCGATTTATAATTCTTACTTTTTAGATGTTATTTATTTATAGCAGGAGTGTCCATTTCATACAAATTGTCTTAATTGCATATGCGCTTTTGTTACAATTAGTTTTTCTTTTAACTATAATTAAAAATGTTAAAAAAACATATTATTTGAAATATTTTAAATGTCTAATAATGGTGAAATTGGGGTTTCTTTTGCTAATTGGGATTTCGCTTTGGCAGCTCAAATTATTGCGTTTTGAGTCAACGAGATCAAATAGTAAATTATGGATTCAAACCATTGCTTTAATCAAAATTTAAAAATTAACTCTTCGGAAGATATTTGATCATATTTTTTCTATTACTTAAATAGTTATTACACATGTATCCACTTCAAATCTAACATAATTTCTTACATGTATATTGCTAACGAAGTAAATAATTACCACATACAAAAGCAAGCATTTTCGGTTAATTACATTTTCCATATAAAATAAAGATTTATAAACACCTTCTATTACAAGTTATGCCAAGGTAAATTAAAACTTAATTCCACAATACATTTAATAACCATTGCAAGCATTTCTTTAGCTAAATTCTTTTATATCGATATGAATGATAGCAAACAAATTTAAAATTAAACACTCTTCACCAGTTTCACTATGTTTTTTTTGTTGCAACAACTATCGAATTTAGACATATCAAATTAAACTATAAAGAAAACCACCATCCCTGTATTCCGAGATCGATTTTGTTTTTACCGACAACCGTCTTTTTTTCACCGCGTCGACGTGGCGTCGCAGTTATTCGCGTCAAAGTTGCCATCACGTTCGCAAGTTGACATCTCACTGGTTTCGCTTGGCCGCACGGTCAGGAATTTCATCTTGGATCGACCTAAAAAAACCTGCAACGAAGATGAACAAAACTTATTAGTGAAAGAAATGAAATAATATCGCCCAAAATGGGCAGAGGCATAAGGGACCACAATATATAACGTTAACGAATTATATTTATTACTTTTTAGACGTTAATTTGTAAATTATTTTTTAAGAGAAGGGCCATTTACACACTAGTTGGCTTTTATTGATATGTAAATTTGTTAGAATATTTGAAATATAAATTAACGAATAAGTGTGAGTAACATATTAAGACGACAGAATGAAAAAATACAATTTGTTGCAATTTTCAAAATAGAGCCTACACCATGCTATTTTTATTAAGATACTCGCATTGTAAATAATTGTGATATTTAAATTCTCTTGCGAAATATTGCTTTATATTTGAATTACATTGTCACATACAATTATTGCGAACTTTGTTCAAATTACAAAAGCCGAAGCGGGCTAAAATTGTTCGCAATAGGTTGCCCAGCAAAAGAAATTCTCATTTGACATTCATTCCGAAATTTGAGCTAGAGCAAAACCCACGAAGAGCAGAAGTCACGTGATTTATTCAGGAAGGGTGAAATGGACCGCGATAACTCAAGAACATGCTTTTATACTTGATCGAAAATACATATTTTTCAATGAATGAACCGATTAGCAGATTGTATGGGTGCATAGAAGAAACTTTTTAATATGGTTACCAATCGGTATTGGTATTTTGGCCTGAATCTCAATAAGCAATGATGCTATTTTATTTCTTTATTACCCATGTTTTGCAATTGAAACGTATAAATAAAAGTGAGTAATATAAATCAAAAGAATTTCTTAAGGTTGAAATCGCCGATTTTTAAGTACACGTTTGCTTAACGGGGATTTTGCCCAAAGTAGCTTTAACTTTGGAATTTTAGTGCGCGGAGGTCAATCGGTTTTTGATTTAAACATATCTTAAAAGACAATTTGAATCGATAAACTCTTTAGAAGATATTAAATCACATTTTTATTTTTATTAAGATAAAACATATTAAACAAACATCCATCCGCTCAAAAGTAAAACAAATTATAACCATGGATATTGCTAACAAAGAAAATCGTTTTACAGTTTTTTCGCTTAAAACAAAATCCTAATATTTAAGAATAAACCACCTGTTTTACAGTTATTTAAAAAAAATGCTTAAAAGCTGCAATACATTTGATTAAAATAACCAGCAATTGTTTTTGTTAAATTCTTTTATATCAATATAAATTATAGCTATCAAACACTATTATAAACAAATAAAATCGTATTTAGACTTTATGAACTTAACTTTAAAGAAAACCACCATACCTGCATGCCGAGATAAAAATTTACCGATGGTCGTCGTGTTTAACATCGCGTCGACGTGGCGTCGCAGACTTTATCGTCGCGTCATAGAAGCTGCGGCAGCTGACCTGTAATAACCCTGCAATGAAGATGAACCAATCGTTTTAGTGAAAGAAATGTCGTGATATCAACATAAACATAGTCATAAAGATATCAGGGACTACAAAATGTTTAATCGAATATCTCTTTACTTTTAAGACGTTAATTTTGAATTAATTTATTAGAGAAGAGCCATTTACATAATAGTTGGCTTAATTGCTTAGCTACTTTTGTTTCAAATAGTTTTTTTTATCAAATAATTATTTAAAGCACAAATTAACCAATCAGGGTTAGAATCCTACATAGACCTATAAAATAAACACATATAAGCTTTATTTTAAAATAATTGAGCCAGTCAAGTTATATTTTATCAAAATATGTTCACATTTAAAATACGTAATATATACTACTTTTTTTAAATTTTATGTCAAATAGCATTTGACAATCAAATGAAAAACTGGCGAGCAAAACCACGTAGGGTAGCTGTCACGTGATATTTTCAGATAGGATGAAAGCCCGAGATAGTTTGAAACGCATAGTTATTTTCAGTATAGTAAATAGAAATATATTATTTTTTGCCGTAATGGCAATAAGCAATATTGATATTGAAGGTCAATATAGCGTCTTTTTATGCAATTTCAAAATATAGTTAAACAAACATTTCTTGTCCACCTATATAGATTAATTATATATATTGTTTAACTGCTAGTGATGTTGGTTTTTGCCCAACGGGGTTTTTCCTTCGGATCTTAAAGCAATAACTAATTTAACCAATATTAAACAAAAATATTGACAATGAAGAAATTATACAGACATACAAAAGTAAACCTTTTTAGTTAATTACATATTTCCTTTAAAAAGCAACATATTATCACCAGGCTTTGCCAAAAATTCTTCGAGAGAGAAAAAAAGATATTTAAATTACAACTTTATTCCGTATTTGATTACCATTATTTGATTATTACAGAGCCCTATACTCTTAAACATATTATCTAAGAAAGAAAGACTTCTGAAATAGCATAAAATATAAAGAAAACCACCATACCTGCATGTCAAATGCACTTTCCATAGGCAAACATGACGGTTTACGCCACGTCGACGAGGCGTCGCAGTTGCATAAAAGCAGCGCCGCAAAATGGACTTACACGAAATTATTGTGGAATTCACTCAGATTTCCAGCATGTTCTCACGTTTGCTGGTTGCTGGTCAACATCTCTCTGGTACCGCTTGGCCGTACGGTCAGGGATTTCATCTGGGGACGCTCTACCTGTGATTATCCTGCAATGAAGATGAACAAATGGTTTTAGTGAAAGAAAGAAATGGCGTCATATCACCACAGAAATGGTAATGAAGACATCAGTGACTACACAATGTTTAATCGATATATATTTCTTACTGTTGAGATGTAATTTATATATTTATTAGAGAAGAGCCATTTACATACAAAATGGCTTTATTGCATATGCACCTTGGTTACAATTATTTTTTTCTAATTTAAATATTATTCAAAATGTAAATCATTGTTAATTATGAACAAATGTGAGAAATTTATAATAATCACATACAAATATTGTAAACGTTACCCTTTTTACATTACAAAAGCCTAAACGGGCATTTTGCACCTCAAATTATGGCGTTCTAAGTAAATGAAATAAAATTACACTTAAAAAAAAAAAACAGGCTTTAAAAGAAAATTTAGAGATTAACACTTCGGAAGATATTAAATCATATTTTTTTTTTATTACGAAAATGTTTATTACACATACATCCGTCCACAAATTTAACCGAATTATAACCATGCATACTGCTAACGAAGAAAATAATGATCATGTACAAAATCAAACATTTTCAATTACTTTTTTCTCGATAAAACAATTATAATTTAAATTTCCAAATAAAGACTAAACCTCAAACTAAACTGCTATTACAAACGGGGATTTTGTTCATAAGATTTAAATTAAAACTTAATTCCACAATTCCTTTGATTACCATTGCAAGCATTTCTTTAGTTAAATCCTTTTATATCAATATGATAAATAGCAAATAAATTGAAAATTAAGCACTCTTCAGTTGTATATGATTGTGATCAAACGCTATTACTTATTTGTCTCCAACAACTATCGAATTGTTTTGCAATATAACTACGAAATTAAACTATATTTTTTTAAAAAAGGAAACCACCATACCTGTATTCCGAGATCGATTTTATTTACCAACGACCGTCTGGCGTCGCAGTTATTCGCGTCAAAGTTGCAATGAACCACGTTTGAAAGTCGGCATCTCACTGGTTCCACTTGCCCGCACTAAATCCATGGATTTCATCTGGGGCCGTTCTACCTGTTATAAACCTGCAATAAAGATGAACAAAACGAATTAGTGATAGAAGTGGCGGCATGTCATCCCGGACAGGAGCATAAAGGCATAAGAGACTACAAAATGTTTAATTGAATTTTATTTCTTACGTTTAGAGGTAATTTATTCATAAGAGAAGAGCCATTTACTTCATGAGGCTTTTTTCATATGCACTTTTGTTAAAAATAGTTTTTTATTTAACAATCATTTTAAATAGGAATCATCTGTCAAAATATCGCTAATAATAGTCACATACAAACATTGTGAACTTCATTATTTTACATTACGAAAGCCGAAAAGGGCAACATTCATTTGACATTCATATAAAAACTTGAGCTAGAGCAAAATCCAGGTAGAACAGAAGTCACGTGATTTATTCAGTTAGGGTGGATGCACCGCAAAAATTGAAGCCCATGACGATATTTCTCATCATATGAAAAGATTGTACACGTATATAGAAGACACTTTCAAATATAGGTAGCAATCGGTAATGTTATTTTTGCCGTAAATGTTATGAGCAATGATGATTATCTCATTTCAATTTTGCATTTGGTTTGCAATTTTAATTTTATAAAACAGATTAAATCAATGGATTTTGAAATCGCGGGTTTTATACGCTCTTTTGCTCAACGGGGATTTTACCCTTGCACTTTAAAAACTATGGCACTTTAGTAAAAGAAGCTTATTTTTTTTTATTTAAACATATTTCAAATGACATTTTGAAGCGATAAGCAGTATTTGAAAGATATTCAATCACATTTTTATTTCTATTACAAAAAGTTATATTAAACATACATCCATACACTCAAAATTTAACCAAATTACAACCATGGATACTGCTAACGAGTGATCTTGTTCAGTTATATTTTTGCCCTTAAAAAAAAACATAATATTAAATCCATAACCACCTGTTATTAACAGTCATTGACATAAAAAAATTCATTGACACGAAATACTTAAAATCTACCTCCTGATAGAATATTACAACTTTCTTTAGTCTTTAGCCTTTCTTTAGTTAAATTTTCTTAAACAATATGAATGATAGGTAATAAATTTGAAATTAAAAATATTATACTCTCCACTTGTATATGATTGCTATCATTAAACGCTATTACTTCTTTTTGCAACAACTATCGAATTCATACATTAGAATTGAATTTTAAAGAAAACCAATTTACCTGCATGCCAAGCTCCATTTGCTATCAGCGAACGTCGTGGTTTACGCCGCGTCGACGTGGCGTCGCGTCGCGCCGCAGTTGCATAGAAGCATCGCTGCAAAATGGACTTACACGAGATTCCAAGTGGAATCCATACTCAGAAACATGCCACGCGTTTGCTAGTCGACATCTCGCTGTTTCCTGTTGAGCGTTGGGTCCGAAGCGCCGATATCCCGATGGTTTTGCTTGGGCGTACGGTCAGGGGCCTGTGGTAAAGCTGCAATGAAGATGAACAAATCGTTTTAGTGAAAGAAATGGCGTGATATAAATACAAACATGGTCATAAAGGAATCAGGGACTACAAACTGTTCAATTGAATTATATTTCTTACTTCTAAGATGTAATTCATTAATTCTAGAAGAGCCATTTCCATACAAATTGGCTTCATTGCAAATGCACTATTGTAACAATAAGTTTTTCTCATTAAATTATCCATTTAAATGATAATCCACGAACAAGTGTGAGAAATCTATTGAATTAATAATAGTCACATACAAATGGTGATTATCACCCTTTTACATTAAATCAGCAAAAACGGACAAAAAAATTCCCAATCGGTTCAATTGTAAGCAAATTTCATTGGACATTTATACAATAACTTGAGCTCAAGCAAAATCCCAGCAGAACAAAAGTCATGTGATTTATTAAGTTAAGGTGAAAGTACCGTGAAAAATTAAGCACATTATTTTAAACTTTTTTTTTCGATTTCTGATCATATGAACAGATTAGTAGATTGCATGCATGCATAGAAGACACTCTTAAATACGGTGAGCAATTATTATATTTTTGCCGTAATTGAAATAAGCAATGATGCCCTTTTGTTCTAAATTGCCCTTGCTTTGCAATTTGAAATATAAATTAAACTGATTCATATAATTCAAATTAATATAAATGTCTAATAATTGTGAATTCGGAGTTTCTTTTGCTCAACGGGGATACTGCTTTTGCACCTCAAAAAATCATTCTTAGTGAACGAAATTATTCAATAATATTTTCTTTTTATTACGAAACGATTTTTTCACACATAGAACCATCTTCTTCAAATTTAACGCAATTATAACCATGTATATTGCTAACAAAGTAAATAATGATAACATACAAAAGCAATCATTTTCAATTACTTTTTTCTCTATAAAACCATTGCTATTTAAAGTTCCAAATAAAGACTAAACCTCCTGCTATTACAAGTTATTGCCAAGAATGCTTATACTTAGCTATCTCGTGATAGAGTATACGATTTAAATTTGATTCCACAACGAATTTGATTACCATTGCAAATTTTTCTTTGAATTCTTTTATATCGATATGAATTATAGCAAATAAATTTAAAAATTAAACACTCTTCACTAGTATATGATTACGCGTATACGATCAAACGCTAGAACCTAGATTTTCGCAACAACTATCGAATTTAGACATTTCAAATTAAACTATAAAGAAAACCACCATACCTGTATTCCGAGATCGATTTTTTACCCACCACCGTCTTGTTTTACACCGCGTCGACGTGCCGTCGCAGTTTTCGCGTCAAAGTTGCCATCTCACAGGTTCCGCTTGGCCGCACGGTCAGGAATTTCATCTGGGACCGACCTGAAATAACTCTGCAATGAAGATGAACAAAACGTTTTAGTGAAAGAAACGGCGTGAAATCAACACATAAACGGTCATAAAGGCATAAGGGACTACAGCATGTTTAATCGAATTTGAATTCTTACTTTTTAGATGTATTTTTTTTGTTAGAAAAGAGCCATTTACATACAAATTGGCTTTATTGCTTAGCTACTTTGTTCCATTTTTTTTTTCATTTAATAATTATTTAAAACATAAATTAACGAATAAGTGTGAGAAATCTATAAAGACCTATAATATCGACCTATAAACGTTGATTAAAAAATAATTAAACCAGTCTTTTTAGTTACATCCATCCAAATATGTACACATTTTAGATATACTATATTCATTAATTGTTTATCGTATTTTTATGCATTAAACAATCATACGAAACCTGGCGGGCAAAAACCACGTGGGGCAGCAGTCACGTGATAATTTCAGATAGAGTGAATGCGATAGTTTGAAACACATTCTTTTTTACGTATAGTATATAGAAAAGATTTTTTTGCCGTTATATTGCAATAAGCAAGACTGATATTGAAGGTCTATATAGCGCCCTTTTTATGCAATTTCAAAATATGAATGAATCTATCTCCTATTAAACGAATAAATTTATGATAAGTTTGTTTTAGATCGGGTTTTTTTTATTTATATGGTACTTTTGGCTGGTGGTGGTGGCTTTTGCTCATCGTGTTTTTTGCCTTTGCATCTTAAAAATATAACTATATCTTGACCTTAACCAACTCAAAATGAAATTTTTAAGCAAAGAGCTCATGGGAAGATATTCGATCAAATATTTTCTTTTAAACACAATATGTTTTATATTACACATAAATTTATCCCCTAAACATTTTACCAATTTTAACCATGGAAAATTACTTGCGTAGCAAATTATGAAGATATTACATGCAAAAAAAGCCTTTCATTTAATCACTCTTTCTCTAAAACGCAATATTATAGTTCCAAATAATAAATAACCGGTTTTTAAATCACCTGATTTTGCCAAAAAAAAATTAAAATGACCATGTTATATAGAACCGATTACATATAATTGTAATTCTGAAATTTACATAAACATCATTTAACTCTAGCACTTCGTTAATCAATTAAATAGCATTCTAAATTATGGTAAATAAATCTAACAATTAAAAGCCCTTTACTCTTCACTTGAATTATGCTAACAAAATTCATATGAGATCGCGATTATAATATCCACACTTTTAAAATTGCAAAGATTACAAAGAAAACCACCATACCTGTATTCAGAAATCGATTTTTTACCAACGACGTCTTGTTTTACATCGCGTCGACGTGGCGTCGCAGTTGCATAAACGCGACGCCGCTTGGCCGCACGGTCAGGGATTTCATCTGGGGCCGCTCTACCTGTAATATAAACCTGCAACGAAGATGAACAAATCGTTTTAGTGAAAGAAATGGCGTCATATCAACACAGAAAGGGTAATAAACTTACTTACACTTCAAATAGTATTCATTAGAGAAGAACTTAGCTTACATACAACAGTTTTTACATCAACATTGTTCAATGACGTCGAAACGTTTCAATTTGAAAATATCAAAAAGGGGCTAGTACTGTTAAACATTCCCGTGTCGATGTAGTGTGAAATTAGACTACTATAAAACTTGTTCCGCAAAATAATTGGAATTAATGTTCATTTTAAAATCATCAAGCAAACCAGTAAAGTTATATTTTATCAAAATTCCAGATAAGCAATGAAAATTACTTCTTTATTGTATTTAACAGCATTTGGTGATTATACAAAAACTGGCGGGCAAAAACCACGTGGGGCAAAAGCCACATGGGCAGCAGTCACGTGATATTTTCAGATAGGGTAAAATCCCGCGTAAGTTTGAAACGCATTCTTTGTTTTCAGTATAGTAAATAGAAATGATATTTTATGCCGTAATTGCAATTGAAGGTACATAGCGCCCTAATTTTGTATAATATCAAAAGCAGAAATAAAACTATTTCTTACGTATTAATCAATGATAAGTTTTTGAAATCACGGGCTTTTGATTTATACGGCCGGTTGTGGTGGCTCATACCCAACGTGGTTTATGCTTTCGTATATTAAAACTATGACTTTATCTTGACCTTAACGAACTTAAAATGAAATTTTAAAGCAAAGAACATTCAGTTACATTTTCCCGAAAAAACAATTATCAAGTTCCAAAGAATGACTTAATCACTTGTTATCATCAGTTATTGAAGTAAAACACTTATTTAACATCTCGAGATGGATAATATGATTTAAATCACAACTTAATTCCGTCATACATTTGATTCCTGAGCATTTCTTTAATTAAATACGTTTTTATCAAATTGAGATATAGTTAATGAATTTAATTGTTACTCTTATTCTACTCAAATTTAGAAAAAGCAAATTAAATTTTAATGAAAACCACCATATCTGGATGCAAAGAGAGTTTTTTTTACCGTCTTGTTTTACACCGCGTCGACGTGGCGTCGCAGTTAGACTATTCGCGTCGCGTCACAGTTGGTTCCGCTTGGCTGCACGGTCAGAAATTTCATCTTTGGCCGCCCTACCTTTTATAAACCTGCAATGAAGATGAACAAAAAGGTTTTAGTGAAAGAAATGGCATCATATCACCACATAAAGTGTCATAAAGGGACCACAAAATGTCTAAACGAATATCTTACTTTTTAGACGTTGATTTTTGATTGATTTAATAGAGAATAGCCATTTACATACACATTAGCTTTATTGCATATACGCTTTTGTTTAAATAGTGTTTTTTTTCATGCGTTTGATTTAAAATCAATACATTTGAGTATTAAAAACCATTTATACTACGGAATTATGTTGTTTTTAAAAGGGAAATTAGCCACAGGACCATGAACATGGCAACAATCGCATTGTAAATATTTATGGTTATATCAATATAGGAAACACATTGCAAAACATCACTTAATATACATTTATTTAATCATATGAACAGATTGATTGATTGCGTGCTTTTAAATGCACAACGGGGTTTATGCCTTAGCATCTTAAAGCTATAACTTAATCTGGACTTTAACAAACTTTAATTGCAATTTTAAGCAAAACCCTCATGGTAAGATATTCAATCATATATTTTTTAAAATCACAATATTATCTGTATTACACATACATTCATCCCCTAAACATTTATTCATTAACCATGGCCAATTACATTTTTTAAATCAATAATCTAGTTCCAAATAAATCATAAATAATCTGTTTTTAAATCACGAGTTTTGAAAAAAAAACTTAATACAATCTGGTAATAGAACAGAGTTTTAATAGTATTTTAATTCACGAATTCACATAAGTATCATTGAACTCAAGCACTTCTTTAATTAAACATCATTATGCATGATAGCCACTAGATTTATTAATCAAAATCCCTTTACTGCTCACTTAAGTTATGCTATCAGAAGATTGCGATTACAATACTCAGACTTCTAAAAATGGCAATAAATTATAAAGAAAACCACCATACCTGTATGCCAAGATCAACTTTCTTTCGGCGACCTTCGTGGTTAACGTCGCGACGAAATGGCGTCGCAGACATTCGCGTCGCGCCGCAGTTGCATAGAAGCAGGGCCGCGAAAGGGACTTACACATGATTCCAAGTGGAATCCATACTCCGATTTCCGTCACATCTAGCTGGTTCCGTTGGCCGAACAGTCCGAGACGCCGATATCCCGATGGTTCCGCTTGGCCGTACGGTCAGGGCCCCGAGATAAACCTGCAATGAAGATGAACAAATCGTTTAAGTGAAAGAAATGGCGAGATATCAACACAAAAATAGGCATAAAGGAATCAGGGACTACTAAATATTTAATCTAATTATAATTCTTACTTTTTTGATTTAATTTATTCATTAGAGAAGAGCCATTTACATACAAATTGGCTTTATTGCATATGCAATTTTGTTACAACTAGTCTTTTTTAATTTGAAACATAATTATTTGAAACCGGTAAATAGAAATACTCATTTGACATTCATACATAAACTTTGGCTATGAGCAAAACCCACGAAGAGCAAAAGTCCCGTGATTTATTGAGATATGGTGAAAGGGACCGTGATAATTTAAACACATGCTTTTAAACTATATCATAATTATATATTTTCCAATAAATGATCTCTAATCACATGAACGAATTCGCAGATTTGTAAATTTGTATAATAATAATAATAATTTTGTCGTAATTGCAATTATCAAATGATGATGTTTCAGTTCTATATTGCCTTTGTTTTGCAATTTCAACATATGAATAACACAGATGCATATGAATTTAATTAAATGCATTTCTTGATAATTTTGAATTCGCGGGTTTCCGCACTCTTTTGCTCAAAGGGGATTTTACCCTTGCACCCTAAACTATGGCATTTAGTGAACGGATCCTTATCGGGGTTTCATTAAAAAATAAAAAATAAAAGACAGTTTGAAGTGATAAGCTCTCAATGAAGATTCAATCACATATTTATTTTTTATAACGAATATATATATCAAACATGCATACTTAATTACAACCATGGATATCGCTTACTATGAAAATCTTTTTTAGTTGTAGTTTTCCCCTTTAAAACAAGATCTTAATATTTAAGGCTAACCACATGTTAACAGCTATTGACAAGAAATGTTTAAAAGCTACCTCGTGATAGAATGATTTGTATTAAAACTTTTTTTATTCAATAACGAAAATAGCTAGACTTCAAAAATAGCAATAAACTATAAAGAAAACCACCACACCTGCATGCCAATATTCTTTGGCTATATATCGACGCTTACTTCGCGTCGACTCGGCGTCGCAGACATTCGCGTCGCGTTGCAGTTGCATAAACGCGGCGCCGCATAATGGACTTACACGAAATTATTGTGGAATCCATACTCAGAATTCCAGCTAGCCATCACGTTTGCTGGTTGCTGGTCGACATCTCGATGGTTCTTCTAGGCCGCACTGTCATGAGCTACATCTGGGGACGCTCTACCTGTGATAACCCTGCAATGAAGATGAACAACACTTATTAGTGAAAGAAATGGCGCCATATCACCCCGGACAGGAGCATAAAAGAATCAGGGACTATAAAATGTTTAATTATATTTCTTACTTTTAGAGGTAGATTATTCATTAGAGAAGAGCAATTTACATTTACTTACAAATAGTCTTAATTGCATTTGTACTTTTGTTTAAAAATGTGGTTAAATTATTATTTCATTGTAATATTTAAAAAGGAATCGTCATGCAAAATATCGCTTTAAAGTCGAATTTAATAGTCGCATATAAATATTGTTAACTTTTAAATTACGAATGCTAAAGCGAGCAAAATACATCCTAAATGGTTAAATAACAACTTTTATTTAGACAATCAAACCAAATCTTGAGCAAAAGCAAAATCCAGGTAGAGCAGAAGTCGCGTGATTTATTCAGTTAGGGTGAAAACAACGCGCAATTTTATATAATGCTTTTATACTTTATCAAAATATTCATATTCGAAATTAATGATCGTTATCATCATATAAATAGATCATCAGATTGTATGTGTGTGTGTAGAAGACAGCTAGTTTGCCGCAATTGCAATAAGCAATGATGATATTTCATTTCTATTTTGCCTTTATTTTACAATTTAACGACATAAAGCAGATTCATATGAATTCAATCAAATGAATATCTGAATTATTTTGAATTCGCGGGTTTACGCACTCTTTTGCTCAATGGGGATTTTGCCCTTGCGTCAAACTAGACATTTAAGTGAACGGAGCCTTATCAGTTTTTCATTTAAACATATTCTAAAAGACAATTTGAAGCGATACTCTTTAGAAGTTATTAAATCATATTTTAATTTTTATTAAGATAAGCAATATTAAACATCTATCCGCTCAAAAGTAAAACAAATTATAACCATGGATATTGCTTAATATTTTTCAGTTACATTTTTTCCCTTAAAAACGTAGATCCTCTAATATTTAAGTCAAAACCACCTGTTATTAACAGTTATTGACAAGAAATACTTGAAAAACTATCTAATGATAAAACTATGTGTATTACATCAAAACTCTGAAATACATTTTATTACTATTTCGACTATTTCTTTAATTAAATTAATTTTTATCAATATGAGTTTTTCTTATTAATTTAATCATTTACAGCCTTATGCTTCTCACTTGTATATAATTGCTATCAAACACAATTACTTAAGTTTTTTTGCATATAAAATTATGTTTAGACTTAATAAATATAAACTATAAAGAAAACCACCATACCTGCGAGCCGAGATAAAATTTTACCGACGACGCGTCGACGCGGCGTCAGTTATTCGCGTCGCATCGCTGCATAGAAGCAGCGCATCAAAGAAGGCCTTACAAATGATTCCAAGTTGGCCACTCGGTCCGGGATTTCACCTGGGGACGCTCTACCTGTGATAAACCTGCAATGAAGATGAACAAAACGTTTTAGTAAAAGAAATGACGTCATATCAACACACAAAGTGTCATAAAGGGTGACAGAAGAGGCTACAAAATGCTAAAACGAATTATCTTTCTTACTTTTTAGATGTAATTTATATTAAAGAAGAGCCATCTACATACAAATCGGCTGTATTGCATATGCGCTTAAAAGATAATTATTTGAAACATAAATTGACTAATAAGGAAATAAGTCACGGGATCATGAACATATTGATACTGGCATTGTAAATTATTGTGATAAACAAAGGAAACCTTTTGCATAAAATCGTCAAATATAACAGTAACATGCACAAATTACATGCACTATGGCATTTTAATGAACGGAGCTAAATCGGGTTTTGATTTAAACATATTTTAAAACACATTTTGAAGCGAAAAACTCTTTGGAATATATTCAATCACATTTTAATATTTATTAAGATAAGCTATATTAAACAAACATCCACCCGCTCAAAAGTAAAACAAATTACAACCATGGATATTGCTAACGAAGAAAATCGTTTTCAGTTACATTTTTTTCGCTTAAAAACATAATCCTAATATTTAAGAATAAAACACATGTTTTACAGTTATTTACAAAAGAAATACTTAACAGCTACAATGCATTTGATTAAAATAACGAGCATTTTTTTGTTATTTTTTTTAATTTCCATATGAATTATAGCTATCAAACACTATTACTAGAAAATAAAATCGCATTTAGACTTTATGAATACAAACTAGGACTATGATATAAGAAGGATGTGCAGCCGAGCACGTGATCAAC
>LQRL01079080.1:27507-37778 GCA_001703475.1 Hydroides elegans | reverse complement strand
AAAGTACCCTATATCAAGCGGGACAGACAGACGGACGGACAGACGGACAGACGGACAAGCTCAACCCTATATCCCCTCGTTTTCACGGGGGATAATTAACTAGGGCCGAACAGTGAGTGCATTGATTCGTATCATACGTTGTTATGTTTTTATTCAATTATTGTAAATATAATATTTGCACATCAACAATACGTGCAAATTAACAGAAAATGTTGAATATTCTCGGAAGTCACGATCTTGGCTGCTGGAATTTGAAGAAGTGTATTACATAATCAAGTCTGTGCACCAACGAATAAGCAAATCAACTAACCAAGCTGATGGAAAATTACTGCAGCGGTTGACAAAGTGGCGTGACCACACAGTGGCACTTCATTGGTCGGCGTAAACCACCGAAGAGCGAATTCTTTTCCTGTCATTTACATGAAAATCGATCATAAGGGGGTGAAATCTAAAGTCGTTTTCCCAGGAAATATTTAATTTTATTTATTTATTAATGAATTTATTAATAAAAATTTAATCCAATCTCGAAATCAATAAACATCTAGTTATACAAAGAATAGAGTAAGAACGACTCTAAATCTGTTGAATCCGATATTCTAGAACTTAAACATATCATATACGTTAGGCTTGCCGAATTGAAAAGGAAAAAAATCTAAACTTCAAATAAACTTTTCGAAGACTTACCATTTTGGAAGGAAGCATCTGTATCGGAAAGTGGCTTTACAAAAGACGTCTCCGAGATGTTCATTTCACTCGCAATTTTCTGCATGGTCTCATCGTCGAGACCCTGGAGATCCCGAGTAAATTCAAATGATATGTGCTTACTTCAACTTGTACGAGTACGAACAATAATAGACCGTTTTCTTTTTCAAAAAAGCAAACTACATTAAACAACCAATCATGCAAGTCAAGCGGAAACAAGCGCTAGTAATTCCCGTTTGAGGAACGATTCTTGCACAATATGTAATTATTCAATCCTTCGCTAGCATCAGAAATGCGAGCCCCCCGGAGGCTCGAGTGAAACTTTACCGATACTCATATCTTAGATAATCATAAATAACATCTTACATCATGATATAAAACCAATATTTAAACGAACGTGAGCGTCAAATCAAATGACGAAAATATATATTTCATAACTCCTTTAGTGACACTGTATTATGCCACACCCATCCCCAATTTGATTTTAAAATCTTGTATTATCGCCCATTGTGAATACATGTTTATGCTTTAATAAAAAATGTCATCTTACATCGTCTAAACATACAGCTGCAGGGTTGCCAGAGAAAGGTTTTGAAGTAAATGCATCTATAGTATAAAGTGGGAGTGCTTTGTTTTCCGACATGTTTTCTCGAACCTCAGTCTTTTACGTGTTGGCTTAGTTGGCTATTTTCCAATAAATAACTGAGCTGGTGCTCATTCCAAATTTTATACTAGAAGAATATACTATGATTAGATTGGTTCCCCTACACTAATAGACTGGTCTCCATCCCTAATATCAAAGCTATATAGGGACTGGTATCATCCACCTTTTTTGTTTTTAATTTGAAAGCCAGTTCATTGACATGCCATATAAGTCACGTGTCTCTGGGGGTGTGTCTCTGACAGCCAATCAATTAATTCGTAACAAAAAAAAGCTATCCCATAAGCCACCGTGTGATACCATACAATATTAACGATATTGCTTAGTGTAGGGAGGCCATTCTACTACACTAAGCACTATCGTTAATAGTGTGTGTGGTATCACCCGATGACAGATGGTAACCATTTTTGTAACGAATTAATTGATTGGCTTTCAGAGACACACCCCCAAATCAAGTGACTTATGGGTGTGGCCACACGGAGCAAACCAACCATTAAACCAAGCTACAAACCACTTAAGGTCGGGACGGCATTTTATATTTTAACGTAATAAGTATTTTGTTTATTACGTAACAATCGAAATAGTCATTTATAACCACTTAATATTTGCCAAATACAAATCAATGTTAGGTTTATTGAGTCATGTTTACTTCATGTTCTTAATTAAATCCTATCTGTATAAAATTATGATACATAATTTGAATAAAATATTGGTTATTGCCGTCACGACCTTAAGTGGTTTAATGCTTTAGTGTACATAGTTATATTCCAAAGATTCTCAAAAATGTATACGATCAGGTCGAAGATTATCTTCTCATAATATATTTAATAAGTGACTTTTCATCTGGTTTTAAACTGGGGCATTCGACACAGTTATATTTTTGTACTTAATTGACTTCACTAAACACAAAGTTTCTTAAGGTGGTCATGTTCGAACGCTTCTGTTATAAGTTCAGAGAATGTTTGACCTAACCTATTGTAAAATAAAGGCAAATTGTCTCCACCCTTTCTGGTACAGCCATTCACATCAGTGTATAAAAAAAACTGTTGTTCGAGAAACATATAGTCAGATGCGATAGATATCATGCATTTGTTGTGCCTGATCTATTTTTAACATCATGCGTAATTTGTAAACAAATATAGCCCATATTGTACGCCAATGACACTATGCTTTTTGTATGTGACAAAACTCGAAATTGGAACAGCATTTTAGAAGAGTACCTCACGAGCTGTTCCCCCAAAAAAGAGAGTCCCACCAAACTCCATTTGGCCAAGAAATTGTGAGTAAATGCGTTCTAGCTTGAAGATTTGAGCAGTTTAAAGAACATATTTTTTGATGATTTCGTTATTTTCATGATAAGTAAATGAAACCTACCTTCCTAGAAAAACACAGATTTTTTGCTAAATTCTGATGTTCAAAAACTATTAATTTGTTGTTGTCCGTATTTGTAGCGTTGTTTTAGGTGACAAACAACTTCACTTTTAGTAGCAGAATATATTTCAAGATAAACGAAAGGTGATTAGCTTTTCAAATTGAGTCCGAAATGATGGGAATTAAACTTATTCTCTCATAAATATACTTATACATTTGTCCATTTTACATCTCAAAATTAACATTTTCGTTATTTTAATCAAACGTACGATGTGGTGGCATACGGGTCGAGATCAAGTAGTACCGTAATTCTCCGCTATATAAGACATCCTTATACTTTTTATAATTTGCCTACAAATGTAAGGGTTAGTTGAAGATAAGAAGGTTCGATATTTGATATTTGGTGCATTTATTAACCCTAACTTTAAGAAAAATATGTAGAGAACATATACTTTTATATAAAAAAAGACGGATTACATGGTACATGGTCTAGAAAATAATATTGTTCAATAAAAAGAGACATATGACATTAAGAATGATACAACTTTACCTTTGCTTAGATTATTCATTAAAATTACTATATAAACACATTATTTATTCAATTACAATATAAACATTAAGTATACTTTAACTTACCGGGTGGCGTGTCGATTGACCTTGCCGGTCACGAACATCCATCTTTGTCAGCCTTGGGCAGTTCGCTTGATTTTCTCGATGTAAAAAAACCGTCCATTGAATAATGTCGTCACTCCATTACAGTCTTGGCCTCCCTCTTCCGCGCCTGCTCCCCACTATGCCCTTCAGTAGGAAATCATATTTCATGACATGCCCCAAAACATCTTCGTTCGTGATAAATCTTGTCCAGCGTATTCGTAGCATATGCATCAGAGTCCAGAGACATTTCGAATGCTTCCAGGCGCTATTGTTAAATTTGGCTGATGGCCCTTGGTACATTGAGTATATCAAACACACATCAGCAGATAATATTGTGTCAAGAAACACAATTCTGTGTATCATTTTTTTTTCAATACAAATATATGTTGTTTTATGACAGCTTTGCTTCAAATTTCAACCTTATCTTATTTGATAATTTTAGGCCCGATTATTTAAGATAGCTAGTGGTGATTTTCGCCCGTTTAAGTGATTATATTGACAAGCGAATTAAAGCCTCTTGCGAAAACATTCTTGTCCAGCTATGTCAATCAAGTGATGATTCCCTCTAAACTATATGTAGTAAGCTCCTATTGGTTATGTGAATAGCTCCCATTTAATAAAAAATCATGAACACACAATGAGCGACATGATTTTTCCTTGAAATGATTTCAATGCCTCGCAAAGAAAACATATGAAATATATCGAGAAGTCAACGGCTTGTTTAGCAACGTTATGTTATATTAAACTGCTTCTATGAGTGCATATAACATAAATATTCTATCTCTTCAGCGTAATCCACATTTTCCTTACAGCGAGCAGCAATCGTTTAAACGTCGATACTGCTCTCGTTGCGCGCAGCAAGACAATCGGGGCACTTGAATAAAATATGAAAAGATTTTGAGAAATCTGTACGATGGTTTTGGTCTAAAAATCATTATTTTATTGAACCCAGATAAGGTAAGTACAATGACAAATCAACAAATAGGAAATACTGATTACTTTTATCATAAAATGTAAACTCAAAAAAATAACCCTAATGCAAGAAATAATCTCGAAGAAATAAACAAACATCTATACATGTATCATTTGATAACAAAGATAAATAGTTTTATTAAATGGTACTTTGCTTTTGCATTTTATGACACAATAATATTCAATTTTATTTCTTATTTAACTTATTACTTATATATTTTGAAAAGGAAATCAATGCATGTATTCATTAATGATTCAATATCAATAAACGAACACATTAACATTCAACTATCTAATGTTTATTTAATTTTGAATGTAACAAAACATGCCTTCTTTTAGAACGACGATACAAAAAAACATATATCATACTAAAACTACTGAATCCCCCTTTTTGCTCGCAAATAATTAAAAGAGCTATTTTCTGAAATTGGCTCACTGCTCACAGCCAGTGCAGTGTGGTCAGTCACATTCCAATTAAAGCGGGATCCACACTGCACTCGCTTGCTCGCTGCTTTAAAAGCGAGTAAGCTATTAAACACTCGAAGCGAGCATGGAGCCCATAACCATTCACACTGCACTCGCTCTATCGCTGCGAGTTAATAAAGACCTTTACTATAACATAACCGATTTTGAACAATTTCAAGTTTGTTTTAAGTTCTCAATAATTTCTAATTGAAAAATCTAAATGGTTTTATTTGCAAATTGCTAGGTAAAAAGGAGGAACATTAAAACTATATCTCTTGAATAGTCAGGTACATAAAAGAATATGAACTAATGTACATTAAATAGCTATAACTATACACACAATATAGCAAATTGTTTTATCCATTGATATTAATTATTAAGAAAGACACACTTAAAGATCTGAATAAATTGAGAGAAAAAATTGTTTGGTCAAACGACTACATGGTTAAATTCATTTATTCACTTATAATTGTACAATATTTTAATAAATATAACAGAACATCAACTTTTCTATAAGATAATTTTGTTTGTAATATAGCATAGCATAATGCCTTCCTAAAATATGATAAAAAAAACTGGCATCATATTCCTATCAAAAACTGCGCAACCTTATGCATTTGCAGCGAGCGAGCGAGTAAGTAAAGTCAAAATGCAATTGCACTCGATCGCTCGCTGGCAAGTAGCGAGGGAGCGAACGAGCGTAGTGTGAACGGTTACTATCAATATAAGCAAACCTAAATATTAACATACTCGCAAGTGCAGTGTGGACGGTGCTTAAGCCAACTATAATAAATTATATAAATTGCTCACCGCCAGCAGGGAGTAGCGAGCGCATTATGGATGGTCCACTTATCACAAGCATGTATGTTTTAGCAGACTATATAGTCTATAAGAATTTGAAGGATTGGTACAAGTGCTGTGGATGTATCTCAGTGAATTTCCTCAGTCAAAACAATCATATAAGTTAAATATATCCAGGCGCGGATCCAGAAAATATTAAACCGAGGCGCCATTTGTATGAAATAAATGAGCGAACGGGGATGACATTTTTTTTTTAATTTCCATATAAAACCAAGGGGGTAGGAGGCGCGCAGCCTCTAAATACGCGCCTGATATCTATATATATAAAGCATTCTATTGAGTAGGTTAAATTAGAGTAAATATAACTGCAAACTAAATGATGAGCACAGCTCTGGTATCTCTTGTTTTCCAACTACGTTCTGTTGCTTACCAGAACGAAACATGGCTGGCTGCAATGTTGATCTCATATGTTATCTCTAGCTATTTAGAATGGACTATCGGTAGCAGTCTAAATATAAACTACTGATCACTTTGCTCATACATTTTGCAACTGCATTGCATTGCATATGCTGTTTATATCTGAGCGATTCTGGATATATACTTATTCCGTCGAGTAGATTGCAAACTTTGGAACAAAAAATATTGATGTTTACTGATTGATAGAGCTATTGGTCGTCTGTGATAAACAGCTATTAATAAAAGCAACAAAATATAATATCGAGATTTATTTGAAAAGATCATAGCATATTGTATGCGAATATATAGAGTAACGAATTATCGCTTTGAAGATTGAATACAAAAATATATACTTTTATAATTATGGCTCAGGAGAAATTCATGCAGTGTTTGCAGCGCGGTGACATAGTTACAGCCAAAGAATTAATGGATACATACGATTGGCTTGATTTGGATAATAGAGATCAAAATGGTTGGACCAGTATTTTCCATGCTTTAAATGATGGTTACGTAGATATCGCAACTGCCTTGGCCAAAGATTCGAGATGCGATCTTGGGATCAGAACGCTATCAAATTGCGAAATGAACAAGTTTGATATCCTCGATTCTGGAGCAAGTATACTGCACATGGCTATTCAAATGAAGCACAATATCGAGGCAGATTGTTTGACGTATGATATTAATGATAATGGCGGTATGCTACCATTTATTGAGTTAGTCTTGCAGAACGGTGCCTATCCAGATTCGAAAACTAAACATGGGCGCACTCCTATTCATTATGCGCTCATCTATGGTGACCAGGCTGATGTTATCGAAACTCTTATCAAGCACAAAGCGAATGTCGAAATGCCAGATTCAAACGGCAATTCACCGTTATTCTTGGCGGTCGGATACTCAAAGCTCAATTGTATCAAATCATTAATCAAACATGGCGCGGGTTTTATCAAGACGGAACACAAGCAAACGCTGCTTCATCTTTTATTCGACAAAGACGAAAGCAAGATCGATTACGACATCGCAAAGCTGCTCGTCTCTGCTGACTGTCCCCTGAATGACCACGATATATTCGGTGATACTCCACTACATATTGCGATCAATAACTGTAACGCAAATGCAGTTCGGTTCCTCATCGAAAGCGGTTCAGATACAAGCGTGAAAACAAAGGACCCAGAAGACCATGCATTTGAGAACCAATATCCGGAAATGGCGGATTTGTTATCTGACCGGTTAGGTGAAATGATGTCTCTAGAGGAAGATCAATCGCAATGCGATAATTATTCAGCGTTGCATCAAGTTGTGTTTTGTAGAGAGGACGAAAATTCGCAAGCGATTCTCGAGCTATTACTGACATCTACCGGCGATATTAATATCAAAACGAAACGCGGTAAAACGGCATTGATGATGGCACTATCACAGAATAAACTGGTGTTTGCCAAAATGCTAATCGACGCCGGTTGCGATGCGAATATACAAGATAATAACGGTTGGAGTGCCCTTCACGTGGCGTGCAAGAAATTCAACAAATCCGACTCCGCGAGGGAAATTTTGCAAGAAATCATCAAGCGAACCACTGATCTCAACCTGCTAAACAGATCAGCCGAAACACCGCTTCACATCGCGTGCGATGAACGCAAACCGTCATTCGCGTACGATTTACTCAAAGCCGGCGCAAACGTTCATTTCGACGACTTAATCAGCCCTCTCGAACTAGCGATCCGCAATTTCGATATTAACACTTCCGTCGTATGTCTCCAGGCCGGATGTCAGCTTGATCCGGATATCATCGAGAACTACACGGATGAACTGCAGACGATGGAGTCAAAGATGATGAAACCGATATATGCGCATGCGCTACAGGTGTTTTTATTTTCCGGTCATAAATTCGATATTGCAGCCCTCGTGGCGCGCATTCATTTTGATGACGAGGATAGCGTCAAACATGCTGAGTTGGTGTTGAAGTATACGCAATCGCCGTTGAGTTTGAAACGCCAAGCAGCAAACTGTGTTAGAAATAGTTTGTATCCGAATAGCTTCTTTGCGATTGATAAATTGGTGTTTCCTCCAGGCGTGCAGAAGGCGTTGAAATGCTATGTTACGATGGATGGCGGTTATGTTTAAGTTATTGCAGTTTCTTCTTAGGGAAATCGTACAGCTTATGGAACAATGGTTGCAATCTATTAAATAATTTAATTACCTCTTCATTTATTGAAAGTGGTTTCTGTAAAGGGACCCACTAAGTTTTGGTGTCTCAAATGTCGTCAAATATATATAATGAGGTTTAAGAGAATAAACACACTTATATCTCGTCATAAAGGTTCTAAAATTAAAATTCCCAGTGTATCTCAAATGATCATCATTAGATGCAATTGGTATCAAAAGATAACAAACCCGCTTTGAGCTTTTTTTGCCTGTTTTAGGTGAACGCGCTTTTAAAAAGAATAATGCTGGTAATAACACGTTTTCTTTTATACGTTATATTTCAAATGCATACATGTAGATGTACAAATATATGATTTTCCCTTCACAAAACAGTATTTTTATGCTACATGCTTTTCTTTTATGTTGAAATGGACACATGATGTCACACGTGATTGTTTTTTTTTTTCGCATAAAAAACTCAATATAGAACTTAAACATATACAGTTAAACCTCCAGTTTATGGTCATATTTAAAAGTTGGTTTATTTGGTAAGTATTTTTACTAGTGTTGCCTGGTTGTTATTTTCCTGACGGGATAGCTATATCGTAGCTATCATATGACAATTGATTTAAATAGTTCTAGTTATTCATATTATTATTATCATTGTTTTAATTTGAATTTCTCGAAAGCGACTAAGGGGCGAGAGGTATAAAGACGGACGTTATTTTTAAAATCAAGGACAACTATCGAATTATGTCCAGAATGTATAGAATGTTCATTTCTCATTGTTAAGACGAAACAAAGCTATTTAGAGTCGTAGATACATAATGGATTATTCCCTAGCTCAGCTGTTGGATAAATCAGTACATCCGTATTTTTCACTGTCTATATCGCCCTGGCCACACTCGATGATTTATGCTTTATGAGTTGTTGATGGGAATTCGAAGCAATTTTCGCAGAAGCTCCGAAGTCGAAATTCCATAAAGAACGTATAAGTACCAACAAAAATAATTTGTTTAAAAAAAGAAGCCTCGCGAAACTACTACCAGGACCCAATGCAGCTGACTCTTTTTGCAAATGTCTTTATACCATCCTAGATATGTTTTATATATCAAACAATTTTTTGTTAGTTTTTATATGCTTTCATGTTATAGAAGGCCATACTTTTGTTGTGTAGACAGTGCCTATTGAATTCCTGCAAATTTAATTATAATTTACGAATAGGCCCTACATTTTCATCAGGTGGAGGTTGACAGGAAGAATGATTGATTTTATATAACTGTTGCCTAGCTGTACTCGAATTGAAATGGAAAGATGTATTTTTAAACATTTATCAATATATCTAGCTTTACATTCATGAGCGTAGCATATTGAAGGTATTCCGCCTATCAAAATGATCGGAATGTTCTGCGTCTGCGATTTCTTCAAAATTTATAGAAAAAAAGTAGTCTAATCAATATCGGAAGCGATACATAACCTACTATATTTTATTTGATTGAGAAGGGACAACCTCATAAAATCATTAGAAGGATATAGTTCCAAAACGGTGCGATTAGATCGGACGCAACATGAAGAGCGTCAAGAAAAAGATTTGTCTAAAAAACAGCACAGACAATGCAAAATACACATTGCAACAAAACAAACGCGCCAGAACATATCTGGGGTGCATTGTAAAATATCATGTTAAGAATCAGCTTAGTTTGTGTGACTGCGGTCCCTTATTTAGTCCGAGATTATAATGCTGAGTCTGTGAACTGTCGAAACTCTAGTTTACCAAACCAATACATCCACCCTTACAATGTAAACCAGTGTGACTACATCGCCCAATACATTATGCTCAGGCGCGGATTTACCATACAAATCATCCGGCGCACGCCCCCTGTTCGCTGTTATATGTAAGACAAAAAAATAAATGTGCGCCCCCCGGTTCAGCCTGATAATTTATACAGTTGCGCCCCCAGGTTCAATAATTTCTGGATCCGCGCCTGACTGCTACAATTATAGCGAATCAGGGTTACCCAACAAAAAGCAATAGAGTCCGTCGTGCGAC
>LQRL01079080.1:12342-27266 GCA_001703475.1 Hydroides elegans | reverse complement strand
GTATTGATTTATAAACAAATGGATATAAAACTGTTATAATAGTGAAGAAAAATACCAAACAAATATGAGCATTGATTTTTAATTTTGAATTATGATTAATGACAAAGTTAGAAGACGTTTACAAAACTCATCATTAAAGGTAACTGCAGAGAAAACTGCTCCGCTCGAGTTGAGGTTTTGGACAAGTTCTTTTTAAGACTTTATGAGCAAATACGATGCTCTCGACCCGCACAGCGGGAATATTGCAAGTCGCCTATTCCACGCGTCAGTAAACTCTTAACAATAGAGAGCTCTTTTGAGCGTTTTTATTTCAGACACTTTTATAAGGGCTTTTATTTTAAACCCGGGTATGGCATGCATTTTAATATCTTAGAGTTAAAGCTTTGTCGAAAAGGACAGGACGTTTTGGGAACTTTTTTCCAGATATCGCTTTTTGCAACAATTTACATGTCATTTCAAAATTGAAAGGAAAGTAAAGGGTATAATTTAAAAAAGACCAACTTACTACGTTTTTCTCTATTGTAAGTGTATCTTTATTCACTTATTTGCATTGTTGCTGAATGAGGGCTAGTTCACACGGGAAACAGCAGGCGTTTTAGACCCGAAAACGGAGCGGCAAGGTGTTCACATGGGTAGCGACAGCTGATGATTCTTAGACTTTAAATTTTCATTAAATGATCTCCACAAACGCGAGAGGCGGTGCGGAATCGCCCCTTGCGTTTCAGCACCGCCAATTGCGGCAAAAATTAACAACTCAACTTGTCTAAACAAATTATTTGTTTAAATGTCAAACACTTGTCGTTTTGAGCTTGCCGCTTCCCGTGTGAACACATTTCCTAGAGCGATTCTAAAAAATGACTAAGTCCTATAAAGAACAAATAAGTAAATTGCCGCCTATTGCGTTTCGTCACTTCCCGTGTGAACAAGCCCTGAAGCGTAGTAGCTGATAAAAAGACCATATCTGAGAGCGGTTTTTGAATAACCGTCGATCTTAGTTTTAAAAAAATGTTTAGGACTGTCCTTAATTCTACGTATCATTAGGAACACAAAAACATATAATTTGACATTGGAAGCGTTTTTATTCCAAATAATCGAGAAAACGCTTTACTCAGAAACGCCTCCCAAAAGTGAATGAACAATAAACAAAAATTCAAAATTGAATTTTAAAAAGCTTTAGAAAAAACGCTTTTGATGTGACTGTTTTTGATATCTTTTAAAACTTTACACAATCAATCGGTAAACCAATTTACGCATGTAGTCTAGGATGAAATGAGTAAATAATGTGCTTCTTTAAAAAAAAAACACCCCCAATGTAGCCAGTACATCATTTTTCTAAAATCGTTCTTTATTTAAAAAAAAAATATATCTCATAAAATATTCGTTTGTTCTCTGGTATTTTAGCCGCTGTCCAGGCATCTCCAAAAGACAGACTATCTGTGCTTTTTGAAATCTCGTCAATTTCAGAATTATTAACGTGGTCAAAAAACAACGATATCGAAATTCTAAGTGTTTCCGAAAAAAAAACAGAAATCGATAGGGTACATCGCTTCAAAGGAAACGAAATGTGACCTATACAATAGGAACACGCAAGCATAAGAGGTTTTATCATATACAGAGTGAACCACTAGAGTTTACTGACTCGTGATTTTGACACCACAGACTCTAATGTGCTATGTGGGTGACCCTGGTTCAATAATGTAGCGTAACAATACAACGCAATATGACCTATACGTTATGAACTCACTTGCTTTGGAAAGAAGACTAGTTGTATGAAGAGTGCAACAAGAAACCCTATTGACCCGTCCCACTCGGCAAGGGTCGTCCATAGTACGTCGCATTCGGACATGACGTTGAGAGGACGACCTACTTTGGGCCCGTATGAAAGTTTTCCGGACGTCCTTTTACGTCCCGGCGTCCGCAGAACGTAATTCGCACGTCCGATTCGGACACGACGTCAATGCTACGTCCTTTCTACGTCCGCGACGAATAAGGACGTCCGGAAAACTTTCATACGGGCCCAAAGTAGGGCGTCCGCTCAACGTCCGTGGACGTCTGGCCGAGTGGGGTGGCATTACGCACCACAGACTCTATTGTCTTGTGTCTGGTAACCCTGGTCCACTATTGTAGCATAATGATTAATAGGCTATGGGTGAAGTAGTCACATTGGTTTACATTGTAAGGTGAGGAATCTATTGGTTTTGTAAACAAGAGTCTCGACATTTCACAGTCTCAGCACTACAATCTCAGACTGCACAAGGGACCACATTCACACAAAGTCCGCTGATTCTTAACCTAGTATATCAAGATGCACCCCGAATATGTTCTGGAGCGTTTCTATTGTTGCAATGTGTATATCACAAGAAACAAAATAGACTATACCTATGTTATTTCGACGTCGTGTAATTTTTACGACATGTACCAATAACAGTTCAATAAGCCACTTGTAATTTGAGTGCATTTAACCTAGAAGTCGTAAAATTTTGTTACCGTATTTAATCGCCTTTGGCCATTCTTAAACTTCCTCAAATGCATTAATTAACATGTTTTTGGAGTGGATAATACAACAATGATGTAATCGCCATACATTTGTATGACCATAGAAAATATATATGTACAAAAGGGGTGTCTATTATAATAAGGGCATGTTCACACGGCAATATACTTTATATGATCCTGTCGCTAGTTCTTTAAAGAACATATCTGTATATTGTCGATTAGCGTCTTAATTGTCGCTTCCCGTGTGAACAGGCCCTAAAGCAACAAAGTGGGTCTGTAGAAATTAGATGTCATTCTAAATGAGACAAAATGCCTTAAATTATACGATATTAAATAACAGTTGCCCTTCAAATACCCCTGCCCATATCTTATTTTACTTATAACTAAAAAGTGAATAACCAACATTATATTCGAGTTTGCCATGCACGAGAAACCCAAATTTTAAATGTTGCCTTCATTTTAAAATCGCTGGGTACGGTTATGGTGTAAAACGTATTCATTTCAACCATGGTGTACAAAAGACATGTAGTCGACAAAACAAGAAATGTTTTGTTTATACTGTGAGCAATATTTTAAACAATGGATATAGACCGCTTTCATTTTTATTTAAAAAGACGAACTTTAACTCTTTATTCCAACATTGCAGGTGTGACTTTGTAAACATTTAGCCTTTGCAATTGATCAATATCAAACGTGATAACTATCGAGATGGAAGAAAATGCAATAATGAAAAGTATCAATCTATCATTTTAATAGGAATATAGAATTCAATATAGATGCAATTATTGACGTGCTATAAAATTCTCTAACGAGAGGGAATGAAGACATCTCTCATTAAATCGGATACATTTAAAGATATTTTTTAGGATAAATATATATAAAAGTATACACGATGGCAAATTTCAAGCGGCTATCCAACGTTTTGATTCTTTTATTTTTATACATTCCGGATATACTTTGCAACACTGTAAACCAACAACCAAAACAAACATTCAATTCATTAGTTGGAATAAACGATATGCTTTCTAATCGAAATACAAATGCAAGATCATTAAAACTACAAGAACTGCAATATAGACCGAATTTTCTGAAGGGAGCAGAGATTCTTAGCAAAACTGAAGCAAAAACTGGGTTGAATGAGCTAGATGGATCTAGGATCCAGTGCCTGCAAAATGCCGAAACATATTTAGCGGCGCTTAGCAAAGGGAGCATATGGGCCTGGAACGGTAAATATATTGGAGCAATTCATGAAGGCCAGGCCACATCGGGAGGGTCTTTTCTAGGCAGCGTTAATTAAATCACATGTTACTTATTCTTATGATTTGCATATTTTTTTACCGATAAAAAGCGATAAATTTAGGATACGTGCTTGCAAATTGTTTGTTGCTGTAAGGGCCTGTTCACACGTGAAGCGACAAGGCAGACGCGGCAGGCGGAAATATACTTATATGTAGATTCTACTTTATATGATCCTGTCGCTAGTCCTATAAAAACATATAAGTATGTTGCCGCTTGCCGGGCTCTGTCTCTTCCCGTGTGAACCGGCCCTAAGAAAGCGATTCTGAATAACATACCAATCGTTTAACCAATTTTACTGTATTCATTCTGTCAGTCAAAGTAAGGCCTAATTACATCCATCTCTTTGCTAGAGAATGGTAAATGGTGCGGTCATATACCTATGCGATTGCTGTGAAATATCAATTTTCATATATTTGCTTTCAATTTCGCAGTGATTGAAAACATGCGTTAGAATATCATGGTGATGAGTAGACTGTGATGACGCGACTAAAAGGGTCAAGTGAATTGATGTGCGAAAATTTAAAGAATCAATAGACAATTAGCAATGTTTTTCAATCTTTTTTTTTCCAATTTCGAAGCGATCCCAAGGCCTAGCCGAACCATAATAGAGGGGGCAAAGCGCTCGTGAAATTTAAAGAAAGTATAGAAAAGCCAATGTAGCTGGATTTAATATATATATTTTTCAATTTTGCAGCGTTCGCAGAAAATTCCTCAAGAGCGTGCTCTTACCATAAATGAACAATGCTTATATATAATATGGATCCCTTCATCTCAATCTTCTTTTGTTTTAGTATTTGATGCACATGGGACCCGGACCAATCCCTATGGTTATTACAATTTATGCAAGCAGTCAACCAGTCCGTTCAATCTGAAATTCTGCCATTACAGCGTACCGAGATTGGTAAATTATATTTGGGCCTGGCTTTACGCCTGGAAAAGCTTTCCGTGCGGCCATGCTCTTTTTTGTTGTTGTTTAGATTATACGTTTTAAGCATCATGCTTTTCACGATATATAATGAATAATATAAATTTATGTAGATTATTTATGAAAAGTATTTACTGACATATTACATTTATATCTTTTTATTTTACTCTGAGCAAATCGCGATTAACGGTAAACTTCAATGGCTTAAAAGTAAATCATGTATCTACATAGAGTGTTCTTTGGCACGATCAATATCATTATTCTATCGAACAAAGCGAGGTCGTGATGCAATCGAACAAAAGAGGACCACGGTCCGTCCCTACCCTAAATGGTTATGCAATCGAACAAAAGAGGACCACGGTCCGTCCCTACCCTAAATGGTTATGCAATCGAACAAAAGAGGACCACGGTCTGTCCCTACCCTAAAACAATTGGAGTGGCTCACATTTAGTTATGGATGAGTTGATTTGAGGTATGCTGCATGTATAGTGATAAAATACAACACCATTCAAACTGCTGAATCATCATTTCAATATATATAATGGAAAACTGCTTACATATAAGTTATGGATGATCCCAGAAGAGTATGTTGCATGTATATTGAAAAAAAAAGAAACTTTATTCAAACTGCTGAATCATTATTTCAATATATTTAGATAACCTATCTGTCGCAAAATGCGTTGCCCAGCACTCGGGATGTGGACCCTGGTTCTCATTGAGTGCTACCCTAACCAACTTGTTTTTTTTTTTATTGTTTCATTGTTTTTTTTTAAATATTTTTTATAGTTTTTTTTCTATTTTGTTTATTAGTTGTTTTTATTTGTTTTTATCATTGCTGTGGAAGGTCATTTACTAGTCTTTCGAAGCCCAAGGAGACAGGCCTGCCCATCGGATAATTCACCTTCATATTTTCCTTTTTTTGCTAATTGTTGTTATCTTGCATGTTCAGCAGAAGACGGTGTTACTTCTCCACCAGGTTTAATTTTGGGTTGCATTTCTTTCTTTTTGTAGGGGTTTATTTGTTTTAGATACCGGTGTTGATGGAATATGATCCATATTCATTGATGTATACCAAGAGGTCATTTTTTACGAAAATGTAATACAAAATCTAAAACCTTACAATTAATTGGACCAAGTGAATGACTCAATCGCTTGACTTTACCGCCAGACAAATGATTATCTGAAACTGGTTTAAAGTGAAGATGATTATATTCAACTTTCAAATAATGAACCCAGCGTAGTACAGGTAGACTTGTGTTGTTAACTGATAAGGTATGAATTCAAGGTATCAACAAAATTTGCAACCACAGCAAAATGTCTTGGACTAATGTTATTAAGTTCGATGTGTATTTCTGTAAGGGCAACTTCCCAATGTCCTTCAAACTGAATCGTTTTTGCACGCTGTGTAAGTTCACCTTTTGAATAAAGATAAAACGAATCCATTGCTATAACATTTTTAACATTAAACTGCTTTATGGAATTATTTAAATGTAATGAATACAGCCTCGTTTAGATTTCTTGAAAGTTGGTGCTATAACCCATGCTTTGCTACATGTAGCGGAATATTTACATGTATCATCTGTGGTATGGAATGAAAATATATACTCTTGGCAATCTAAATTTTGTTCTACCCGTCCATGCTTTTGATATATATACACTTCCTCACATTTAGGACACTTGGCCAACCATGAGCTTTGTATAGAGTTTTTGTTACAGTCTTCACAATGTCTTTGCACATTATTTCCATGCACATCTGCATGTGAAACGCATAGATGTACAAGAACTTTTGGATTGTGTATTCCTTCCAGGTCTTCGTTTATCATATTTTCCAAGCAACATTCCCAGTTATCTGGCTCGGTTGCTTTAGGGTTCATCAACCATTTCATAAACGGTTCATGGTATGTTTTGGCAATATGTCGTTCATCCCAAAGCATGTCAAAAAAGTTGTCGCTATCAATGTGGCGGGGTTCATGAAAAATATCAGTATTTAATCTGTCTACATCAGGTGTAATTTGTTCACTATCTATAATATACCCATGTGTTTTGCTTGTTGCTTTAAGATACAGTAAAACCTTGCGACCGGACACCTCGCTAGACCGGACACCTCGCTAAACCGGACGCTTTTTCTCAGTCCCGTTTTATTTTCCTCTATTTTATACCATTTGAAAACCTGATTAATCCGGACACCTCGCTACTTCGGACACCGGACACCCAAATCTAAACAAAATATTAAATCATCGAAGTATTTCACCTGACTAATCCGGACAGTAAATTACAGATGAAACAAAATGTCCAAAAATGATTTTACCGTTTTACCGATATGGAAGCTCTCCGTCAATGTGATTTACACTGTAAAATTGTTCATACAGCAGATAGATTAATAAGGCATTGTCTTTGTGTTAAATGTTATGTTTTAGCCACAAAGGCCTTATTAAGAGAGGAATCAGGGCTCATGGATAAATGGCATTCAACAGATTTACTTTATTGTGGCACGAAACCCCATCCCTTAAAATGCATCATGCAAAGTTTCAAAGCTTAGACGGGTCCTTTGAAGGAGGGGTATCGTTTCCATATTGAGTTGTGACATGAAACCCCACCCCTTAAAATTCATCATACTAAGCTTCAAAGCTTAAACGGGTCCTTTGAGGGAGGGGTATCGTTCCCATATTCAGTTGTGACATGAAACCACAACCCTTGAAATGCATCATACTAAGCTTCAAAGCTTAGACGGGTCCTTTGAGGGAGGGGTATCGTTCCCATATTCAGTTGTATGAAACCAAACCCCTTGAAATGTATCATACTAAGCTTAAAAGCTTAGACATGCCTTTTGAGGGAGGGGTTTCTTTTCCATATTTACATGTAACACTTGTGAGTTACATATTTGAATATAAATTATACATATTTATTTCTTTTCAATGAATAGAAAATATACGCAATAAGAGAAATACAACCAGAAGACGTTTAATTTGTGTTTTTCATGAATGGTTAAAAATACATATAGAAACATATATTCTCTGTCGTTTTCCCCATGGACCTGTCAATGAATTAATCACATACATGTATACACTAGACCTTTCAAAAATGTATGAAAAGCTATGAACCTGATTAGACCGGACACCTCGCCAAACCGGACACTTTTGCTCAGTCCCGTGGGTGTCCGGATTAATCAGGTTTTACTGTATATACCAAGGAATTCTTGTACATGTCCGGGAAACACGAATCCAGCCAACGTTCTTATTTGATTTTGACCCATGGGTGATTCGAAAATGACCATATACTGAGTGTTTCGTCTTTGAGTTACGGCACGTTCTCCCGATGGAAATAAGTTTTGTGTTACATTAATGACGCTTAGATTCATGTGATGTGACCCTTCGGTGAATAAGTTTGATATCAAGTCACTCTGTATATTCATGAGATCATCAATCAACACCAAATTGTTCTTTGTTGTATCGAAAAAGGAATCATTGTCTAAATCTTGTGGAACACATTTGATGAATTCTACATTTGAATGTTCTAGTATTTTGTCATAAAGCGGCTGCCAGCGTGTGTACAAGTAAACAATTCGTTCAGGCTTTGGGTTGATTTTGTTTGATTCAAGTATGTCTAGGAAAAATGTGTTTTGCCACTGCCAGTCGGGCCAGATATTGTAATTATGAATGGGTGTTGAAATTGTAATGATTTTATTTGCAAGTGTGAGCCAGGAGCAGCAGCAGCAGTAGCAGCAGTAGTAGTAGTAGTAGTAGTAGTAGTGATAGTAGTAGTAGTAGTAGTAGTAGTAGTAGTAGTAGTAGTAGCGACAGGTTTTATTGTGTGCTTAGCAGGAGCAGCAGCATCAGGCTTTATGGTGTACTTATGTCTCACATGTCGGTTGAGGTCGCTTGACCAGACATATGTCTTTTCACAATACTTCTGAATAATATTTTTGTTTATGTTATCAGGTTGCAATGGACGCTCGCGTGGTAATGAACGACCATTTACACTCACATCGAGGTAATTCAGGAATTTATGTTGAAAATTGAATGGATTCTTTTTGTGGTGCCCATTAAAGCTCTCTGTATCAATAAATGTTACAACCAGATGAGTAGCTATACGTTTTTAAACAAGGTTTGCAAGTCGTAGCGATGTAGATCCTGAATGAATGCTATAACACAAGAGTTCGGATTTTACACACGAATATTTAACTGTATGTTTATGCAGCTTTTTCGCAATATCAGTATAGATTTCTGGACAAAGATCCACATGGCATACCCAAAGCAACGCTTCTTCTATAACAACTCGCCTTTCATCCATCAATGCAAAGACATTTGAAGCAGGTGTCAGTTTAATTCTTATAGGAATATTATTCAGGAAAAGATACTTTTGCTGTAAGATATCGCAGTACAATGGTGAAGGGTACTTCACGAGTTAAAGCTTGTAAAGGTGTTCCCCATTTGGCATGCATTTTTATATGTAATATTTCATTGCTTGCAAAAGAGAGGAACACCTTGTTTGATCGTGAAGTCCCCTTCAATGGTCCTTCCATATCGACAGATTTGCCATCTTTTGTGCAATTCCACCTTTTGATTAATCCGCTTTAGCCTCCAAGTGTGTCAGTGGCATCTATATATCCACTTGTGTCCTCAAAGTACAATAATGGTTGTAGTGGTGACTCTTTGCAATCTTCAGAATAGTTGCACATGACATCTAGCATTGCTTCATATGGATAGCTATTGTCGGAACTTGAAAACATTTTGTTTTGAAAATATATTTCAACATGACGCTAAAGATTTTGTAACGGCATATTGACCAAACTTATTTTGTCAGTGCATGATACAGGGTCACTATTCGGTTTAACCAGTTTACATTTATATGCAAACGTGTCTTGCGCAAGTCGATAAACGAATGCCCATTATTTTCTATAATGAACTCAATAGGACTCCGTTAACGTAAAGGCGTGATTGGATGTTTAACTACTAATTGATTAGGTGTAGGATGCACCAACGATTTTGTGAATGAAACCAAATCCATGATTGTCAACAACTCGTATGATGTTTTTCAAATCATACAACTCCTTTTATAATTGTTTAAACACGAATAAAATGGTGTGCAAAAATGTTAAATAAAATACTTATATATCAGAGACAGACGTTTTGCAAACGTTTCACCCTAAACTAATCTACGACACCGATTATTCCGACCAAGATTCATGTCAATAGACTATATTGAAATGATGATTCAGCAGTATAAATAAAGTTATTTTCTATCACTATACATGCAACAAACTTATCTTAATCATCCAAAATTCAAATGTAAGCAGTGACATCACGTGACACAAACGTTTGACAAACGTTTTACTCTTAAATGGTCAATTTTAGGGTAGGGACGGACCGTTGCACGCAATTGTTCGATTGTTTAACACCTCGACCAGAGCGCATCGCAGAACCCTTGCTTCGACTGAGCGCTCCTGTTGTTTTAGGGTATGGACAGACCGTTGTCCTCTTTTGCTTGATTGCATTACGACTCAGGGCACTATCAGGGGTAGGACGGTACGGGACGTGGACGTTCGCCTCTTTTGTTCGATTACGTAACAATGTCACGATCCCACTCTTTTGTTCGATTGCGTAATACAATCGATCGTGCCAAAGAACACTCTGTGTAGTCATGTAAGGTGTTTCAACAATATTTCAGATTGGAGGAGTTACAGGGGTGTGTGTTCCCGCAAATTGCAGCTCTCATGACCTTGGGGATGTATTTGAGGCGGGTGAGTTCGAATATTTCGAATATTATCAGCTGATCTTATATATAAATTAGAAAAAAAAAATTATTGGCGCCCCTCGAAAAAAAAAACACAAATATGAGCATGGTTTTTACAAAGTAACACGACTATCTAAATCATTTTAGTGCGACCTGACTCAAGTGCGATTGCTGTGAAAAGGAAAGAAAACATAGCAATATATATCGTCAACAATATTTATTTTGCTCAGGCGCGGATCAAGAAAATGTTGAACCGGGGTGGCGCAAACAGTATAAATTATCAGACTGAACCGGGGGGCGCAAATTTATTTTTTGGTTTTACACATAAGGGCGAACAGGGGAGCGTGCGCCGAGTGCGCCCACTCTAAAATCCGCCTGTTGCTATAGTGTCTTCCAATTTTGCAGTAAGCGTAGAGGAGTCTTGTCGCACCATATACTTTAAAAGATGCCATCAAACAGATAAAGCACGTACCCCATCATTAAAAAGAAACAATCTAAGGGCCTCGCAACATGTGAAGTTTCTTCGGGCTTTCCCCCTAACAAACCTTGTTTAACCATTTATGCATATCACATGGGAAACTCAAACAACCTCTTTGCGTTTAAAAAGACGTGCCGCGTTTTTGAGGTTTCACGATGAATACATAAAAATCAAGGTTCGTTTAGGTAAAGCTCCAAGAAGTTTTCCATGTGACCAGGTTCGTATTGTCCCCATTCACGCGTGTTGGTAAAGTTTTGATGATATTTTCTTTAATTATTAGGTTATTCATCAAGGCCAAACAGCATACGATGTGAAGAAGAAATAGTTTTACAGGAACCCCCTAAGCACATGAGGGTTGCGATGTAAGACTGATTCATTTTTTTAAATTTCAATTTTCACCAAATTCGGTTCAACCCTCTTATTATGCATTCATTGTATTTTCCTTATATTTCACATCTAATGTAGAATAAACACGATAGAACGATGCGTTATTAACATTATTTTGCGAAGAGACACATGAAGGGCACCCCACGATACATTTGTCAAAATGTGGTAAAGTCGCGTTAAAACAACGTTATATTTATGAACGACATCAAAATAAAGATTTTTAAAAATCAGCATTTTGCAAAAAGGTCTTCACTTTTTCGAAGCCAGCTGGGCTGTTTCTCCGTTTCTAGCCAACTTGGAACTGAAAAGGAACACCTTTTGTGAAAATTGAAAAGTTGAATTCAACCAAACTACATATCATATCTTGCAAATAACAGTTCATTAGAAAATCGCAAGCATGTTTAATCATTTTTAAAATCAGCAATATTTATTGCGTAAATCAAGAAATTTTCCAAAAAGGTGTTCCTCAAACTACACAAATGTCCAAGCTAGAAAAGATTTACTAAAAATTTCAAAGCCAACGGGATCGAATTTGGTGGGGAACACCTTTTTTGGGAACAGCTCATGATGTGCTCTTCAAGCATATATGTCTATTTTATCGAACATATCCGTAAAAATTTGGTATTTTGATGATTTTGAAGAAAAATGAACTATATTTGTCATATGTTTCAGAATAGTATTCGGAGCAATCATCATTTTGTGTTTGCTGATAACTATTTATACAGCAAGACTCTACCAACGAATGTACCATCTATTTATCGATGTCTTTATGTATCTCAACCGCATATTGAAAGGGTTATATTCTAACCTATTTTCCCGACCACAAAGGTTTACAAGAGTGCTCAAATCAAATTGTGCAGTTTTTATGAATGAGTTATGTGAATATAACTCATCAGAAAATGGAATTATATCTTCTACAAAGGAAATTACTCTATACAACAATACGTTAAATAAAGGTAGGTTGTTTTATATTGATTTTTCTCCCACAAACGGTGGTTATATCTAATGTTTTCAAATATTAACTTTCATAAGGAACCGTAAGCTTTACATCGGGTCCC
Source organism: Hydroides elegans (assembly GCA_001703475.1). Taxonomy (NCBI): domain Eukaryota; kingdom Metazoa; phylum Annelida; class Polychaeta; order Sabellida; family Serpulidae; genus Hydroides; species Hydroides elegans. The sequence continues at coordinate 14,890 of LQRL01079080.1, read as the reverse complement.
ACAACAATGTTAAACCGTCAAAATGGTTACGTTTTAGCAACGTAACAAAACGACGAGACAACGTAGAGACTTTGCTCTTTGAGTGTATATATTAGAATTCATATTAGTCTTCAACTGACATCTCTCAAGACAAACACAGTTTCATATAAAGCAATGTTCAACGTGTTTTCTCGGCAATTCGAATCGGTAGCTTGTACACTCTAAATGAAACCCATAGCATCGTATTTCACTCGGGAAATCGACCCCATAAATAAAAAGGTACTTTGAAATGAAAAATGCGTGTCACTTATTGAAATGTGAAAAACGTGTATATGAAATATTTAAGTATAAACCTATTGATAATCATCCTTTTCCCAACAGATTCCTTTCCTCAACAAATTACAGCATGCTTCTGCCTAAAAAGAAACCTTTCGGCACTCTTCCACTGTGGAACTGATTCCAATACAATAACCTGCTTACCGGGCATTAGATGTTTTTCAATGATGGACGTCATATTCTTCCATACCTATTATTATACGCTCTCCAACGTCGGTAGGTGAAGCTGGTGCATTGTCACATGACAATCTCGTTTTTATAAGTGTATTTTAGGGGATCGGAGCGAAATGATAACTGTGTCATTGCTATTACTTTTATTGATGTGTAAATGTAAATGTAAGAACAAATGGATAATATGTAACTTATGTGTACATTAAAGTGTATTTCCATCAGTTTTCATGCATAAAAGATATTATATAAAAACGTTGCGCTTTACGAATTTAAGAGCTAGGTTAAGCACTTAAGCTTGGTCATATTAAATCTTTGACAATCTGGTTATAAATTGTAATTCTTCGTATTGTTAGGTATGGTTGATTTATTAAGGTTTGATAATAAAATTGTTGTTGTTGTTTTCTTTTTCGAAGATTCTAGCGGATCGATCGGGATGTTTTTACGCGATAACGCTGCGTTCTTGGGAGCAACGAACATGGGTGTTGAAGCATTTTTCGTCATGAGGTAACATTTTCCAAATGAATCATTGTTTAATATTGGCTTTTGCTATTACATTGTAAATGTCTGGCGACACTGAAAGCGTTTTCGAGTTGTTTTTCGAGATTGTTTTTCCTAAGAAACCCTGTCTTCGAACGCATCTTATGGGATACTAAAAAACGCGACTAGCGTTTTCAAACGCGACGTGCGTTTAGGTGCGTTTTGGTGAGAAATGGGAACAAAATCGAAAAAAAATATACTTATGTCGCCAGATCCATACATTGTTTATGATGTAGCAGTTTGAATATCCATTTCTAATCCTGTCAATTGTATTTGAATCGTATGATGAATTGTACATCTATACCCATACATATTGTTCTGTTTCCAGTGGGATGCTAGCCTTTTGTCAGGCGCGGCATATGTTTGATTCACTAAATGGTTGCAGGGTGTCATCATTGGAAGTGCTGAAACTATATATCAAGAGATGGTGGAGGTAGTACAAAGTGGAATTATAATCAATCATATTCCTTTATATTGACGAATTGTCAATGTTTTGATAGCGTACCCTTTTCAACCATAATTTCGGAATTATTTTCAACATCTACAGTTTTTAGAAAATCGATGGTCTGTTTCGGGCTCGAGTAAAAAGTAGTAAAATTATTATTTGAACTTTGCTTGTCATGAAAACGAAGTTATATTATTTTAAAACGACATTGAAAGTTTTGAAACTTTTAAAAATTTGTATTCATAGAATTTTGTATGTGTATTTACAGTTACCTGTTTAAAAAAAAACTAAATACCGCAACCCATTAAGCATAAATTTTATTTCCATTGTAGATTATCACCAGCCTATTACAGCATTGTGATATGTTACACATATATATCCTTATGGCTTATAACAGAGCCTCGCTTCGATAACACACGAGTATTACAAATGTGTGAAAATTCGATGCCTTACCAGTTGACTTATACTTATAATATTGCTTTGATCTCAAATGGAATCACGGATTTGCATGTGAGTATTTGCATATTGGTATATGTTATGGTGCGTGCGGTTGGATGGGCCCTTCTGTGAACGCAGCGACATAATTCCAAGTGCTATTGGTTTGATTATATTTATTTCAATTTGAAATTGTAGAAGACCCTGACCGCAACATAGTCTAGCAGGTGAAATACAGGCCCAGCAAAAAGTCCGTTATATATTTATTTAAAGTTGCATAGTTTCAGTGTCCGATATCGAAACTGAATTATTGTTTTGAATATGTCTTGGTATGTGTTTTAAGCCTTATGTTTCATAAACAATAAGTGTTTTATCCATATCTGAGTTTCATTATCATCCAAGAAATGAGAGGTGGTGTGCAGGTTAAGTGTTGAAATCCCGTAAGGAAATTTAAGTTTTAGCCCAAACATTTTAACTAATCAAAATGCCCGATAATTTACGATATAAAGATAAAACATGATAGAATTGATGTTTAATGGAATGATAGAGTTTGTAAATCAGGAATCGAAACGTCTTTGTGAATTAAAACCACATTTTACAAATCGTCTATCCACACATTAACGTAAACTAACGTGTTAAAAAATT